>CABHPP010110737.1:3322-25461 GCA_902168425.1 Peromyscus attwateri | reverse complement strand
CCAGCAGGTCTGCTGGCTTGTGACTTTCCCGTTACCAGAAGTAGAGCTTGCTCATGCAGGAGCTGCTGCTGTAAGATCTCTAACTGCCTCTGCTCCTCCTCTAGCTGTCGCCTGATGTATTCCTGGAGAGGCAGGCAGCAGAGAAGAGTGGAAAGAGAGGAAAAGAGAGAGAAAGAACCAGTAATTGCACAGGCGACAGGAGCTTCTAAGTGAAGTGCAGGGGAAAGGAAGGGAAAGAGTACCCAACACCTCACCACACAGGAAGAGTAGCCATAGCAAAGCCAAGGCTTTCAATGCAGTCAAATGCACAGCCCCCTCGCAGTAGCAGCTGACTGAGATGGCCCGGCATTTCGCCGTCTCTATTTGGGTTTAATGAAAGCAGCTCTAAGTTAAAGCTTGTTGGTAGGCTCCTCCCCTACGGACTCCACGGAATTAACAGTGCTGTGAAGTTCTGAGGCTCTATGCCAACAGCAGGTATAGAACATGTGTGCAAGGCTAGCGTGCTCACAGTCTTTGTAATAGATCCATCCTGGAGCTTGCTGACTCACATTGTGGTTTTATCAATCAGAGGGGCCACAAATAGTTGGAGTTGGAGAGCACAAATAGCCTGAGTAGCGTGGCTCATCTTCAATGATGGAAGAATGGGAACTTGGTTCCATGCAGGGGCGTCAGAAGTTCTAGGTATGTCTGGGGAGGCCCTGGCTTGGGTAGGAAGCATAAGCATTGTCGAGCTGTGCACTTGACTGTTTGAACAGGTGAGAACTGGTTGCCTGAGAAAAAGTAAAAGCCATACTAGAACAGTTCTAGTCTTGGAGACTAGTAGGTTCCACATCCCAGAAATCCCTGGTGCTGTAGTTCCCAAGGGGCCCGCTGGGGGCGCGCTTTCCACCTCTCCGTACCTGCTCATGCTCTGCGCGCCTCCGCTCCTCTTCCCGGCGCATCTGCTCCTCATAGTGCCGGCGCTGTTCCCGCTCCTGCTGTTTCCGGAGCTCCTTCTCTCGCCTTTGTTGCTGTGGGTGACAGACATCATGACAGCAGTGGTGATATTAGCACCAGATCTGCCCCGTGACAGACATGAGCTCTCAAGGATAGATACCCAAGTGCTCAAGGCTTTCCCTCCTGGGCTACTGGGGGACCCATTGGAAAGGAGGGGTGATGTCAAGAGATCTGGGGTTATGTAGACCATGTTGACATTTGCTATGGATGTGGATTCTCACCAAGACACGATCTTTCTGTGGCCATTTGGGATTGCCAAACCAGGCTACAAAACATCAGCCGTCTTTAAGCTGTCATAGACCCTTGAAATCCATTGCAATACTTACATCCTTTCAGTCATTCTGATATCATGCCATACAAAGATTCCAAAGATAAGACTCAGATAAGTAGAGTGGATATTCAAGGCCACATACTGAACAGAACTTATAGACTCCCGCCCAGACCACATCTCTGTTGCTCATACCGAGCTGCTTCTCTGTTTGCTGGAGGACTCATTTGTAAATGCAGATGTCACCTTCTTGCTCAGGTAAGACCCTATGCTAGAGAACACCGTCATCACCTCACCATCCTCACCTCATACAATTGCCCCGCCCAAGAGTGGACAGAGCGCTCCACATGCTATGTGTCTATCTTACTTCATCTTCAAAAATGCCTTTGGAGGTAGATGGCATTATCCCCAGGTTATATTCAACTCTAAGGCATGGGGAGAGTAATTGTTCAAAGTCCTGTTACTGTTTAAGATCTGCCCCAGTAAATCGCAGAGCTAGACTTCAAAGGCAGCCATATGCTCCGGGACCTAAACTCAACTATTCTGTAGATAGGGAGAGAGGAAATGTGGCAGAAAACCCCCAAATTAACCTGGCTCCTCTTTCTGCTTTCAGAAAAGGAGAGGGGGTGCTTAGGAGACCTGAGAACCAAGCTCAGGGGCAGGTGCTCCTCAGGTAGGGGTGGTGCCATTCCCCATCTCCAGAATACTCTAGAAAGTGTGTAGGGACATGTGAATGGCTTTGGTGGCTGTCCTAGTAACTGGAGCCTCATGACTGGCATTTAGCATGGGGGCAGATAGACCAAACATCTTGCAATGCACGGGATCACATTTAAAACAATGTGCTCTCCAGTACTACTGGTAGCATCTGTTTGGGGAACAGCTGTGGGCCTTTTGTGTCAGACCTGCACTGGCTCTGATTTCTTTTTCCTCAGTTAGGAGTTTCTGAGAAAACAGACCAGGGACCCTTCACTCCCTGGGACCTTCTCACAGCACTTCATTGCATGGTGAGAAGGGGTGAGATGTTCCAGAGACAACAGCCTCCATTCCGCTGACAAGTCAGTCCTGCAAAACCAGGGAGAGCCGTTCTACCACAGCTGTCTGCCAAGGCCCTCAAAATGCCGAGGAAGCTGGGGGAAAGCCTTGTTTCTCTAGCTTTTCCAGTTCACCAGTGTGTGCTGTCTATCAGTGACCTCAGAATCTTCAGAAAGAAACTACCCTTTGGGACTCAAACTTGACAACTACTTATCCATCTTGCCCTGTACGTGATGAGAAGCCCCTGCAGGGCTCTCTGCAGCCACATGATGCAATAGGGCTTGCATTTTCAAAAAGCTCCCAACAACTATTAGGCACTAACAAGGCAGGGTGAGGCCTTCCTACAGGTCTAGACATGAGCCAAGAGGGCACTGATGATGTAACAAAGGCGGGCTGGGTACCACTGCCATCCTTATTGCTAAGGAAGGAGAAGGTGCAAAAAGGAAAAAAGCTTCCAGGTTTCTAGTCACTCTAAAATGACTGGGGCTCGCCCTTAGTCCCAGCACTCAGGAGGCAGAGACAGGTGAATCTCTGAGTTCGAGGCCAGCCTGGGCTACACAGTGAGTTCCAGGACAGCCAGGGTGTTATATAGAGAAACTTATCTCAAAAAACAAAATAAATAAGTAAATAAGTAAATCAATCAATAAATAAAACAAACGACTGGCCTGCACGCCTACTTAGGAATTAAGCATGTAAACATAAAAGAGGGAGGTTCTTGTGATGGTGAACTTGAGAATGGGTGGAGCTCTGGGCTAAGGAGCATCTCGTATCGTGTAACAAAGAGAAGGAAAAGCAGGGGTGTGCTGATCTCAGACAAGCAATCATTTGTTTCACAGAAAAAATAATTCAGAGGCACACAAGGGGAAAACATCATCATAGGAACTGACTGAATAATTTGGATTGCAGACCCAAATCAGAGGCATCTCCAACACTCAGCTGATGTGAATTAGCGCCAGCCCAGAGAATAAAATAATTATGTGTACTGATCTGGCTCCTGGCAGGAAATAGCCCTCATTTAGCTAACATTTCAAGTTTGTTACTCTTATTGGTTTCTTTCTTGAGGAAAAAAAAATAATCAAGCCCTTTGAAGATTTAGCTGAATGTTCTGTGGAAGATTTGTCCGTTTTCAGTCCGTATGCCAGGAATCAATACTGTTTTATAATTACATGCCACTCAGGTTCCCACGCAAGGCACACACAGTATTGATTGCAACTGAAGAAGGTAGGGGTTCCCACGCGTTCTGCAGCTTCTGAGAAAGACACTCAGAAGTGGCTAATAATTAATAACGATCTCACTCAGATCAGCCACTGGTCACACATGGAGGCATCTGCCAGGGCTTCGGTTCCCGCTGTGAAGTTAGAAAAATAAATTACCTCCCCAGCCTTCTGAGGGCACCCTGCCAATTTCCAACTGTGTGTCTCAAGGTTGATGCCTTTCCTAGAAAGGTGTTTACGGTCTCTCCTTTTGGGCATGAGGCTGTTGGTAGAGACATATCAAAACAGGTCAAAGAAAATTTCTGCCTTTGGTGGCTCTCTCTACAAGCAGCTCTTAGAGGACAAGGCCATGGCTCAGCTCCTGCTCAGCTTTAGTCTCCCATAGGTCATGGTACCCAGCAGGTACATGTAGCGATGTGTTGAGCTACACATGATGCTGCATGGCTGTAATCCTAGCCAGCACTGGGAAGGCGGAGGCAGAAGGAATACCAGGAGTTTAAGATCAGTCAGGGCTATAGAGTGAGACTCTGTTCAAAGGAAAGGTGTCTGGAACTCAACAGAACGAAAACCTTGGGGCGGGGGTGGGGAGGGGAGAAGACACTAACACACTATTCTTTTAAAGCATTTTGGTAGTTTCTTCTAATCAGTACTAATGACATGTATTGCATCATGATTTATATTACTTTTTGTGTTAGTTTTATCAATTTTGTGATCTAGATTGAAAGCTACTGTGTGTCTCCATTCTAGGTTTTATCTTTTAAAAATGATTTATTTACTTAATTTTTATTTGTGTATGTGCCTGAATGAATTTATGTATGCCAAACACACATATCACCCTAAGGGGCCAGAAGAGGGTGTTGGATCCCCTGACCTGGGGTCACAGGCAGCTGTTAGCCACCCGGTGTGGATCCTAGGGACGGAACCACGGTTCTTTGCAAGCTCAGCCAGCCCTTTACCGGCCGAGCCGCCTTTTCAGCCCTCCAGCTCTTGCCTTGTGTGTCTCTCACACACATTGTGTCGTTGCTCATGTTTGTTGCATTGATGACTGAAGGCCAGAGAAACAACCCAAGGGGAATGTGCTAGCCGATTTTAACTGTCCACTTGACACAGCCTGGAATCACCTGGGACAAGAGTTTTAATTTGGGAATTGTCTAGATCAGGTTGCCCTGTGAGCATGTCTGTAGGAACTGTCTTGATAACTGATGGAGGAGGACTCAGCCCACTATGGGCAGCACCACTTCATGGTACAGAGTGAGAAAGGCTAGCTGAAAGAAGCAGCATTGTTGATTTGTTTCTCCCTGCTCTCGATTGTGGATGTGATGTAAGGGCCACTCGAGTTCCTGCTGCCGCCTTGACTTTATGCAATAACGGACAGCAAGGTGAACTTTTGAGCTAAATAAACCCTTTTTCTCCACAGTGGCCTTTTACTCAGGGTATTCATCACAGCAACAGAAAGAAAACTAGGACCGAGTGCCAGGAAGCCTTCCAGAAGCTGAAATCAGACCTGCCCTTCTGAGGCGTCTCTCACAGGCTAGAAGTCCTTCACAGAATGCCCAAATGAGATTGAGAACGTTGCAAAATCCAAACAGCAACCAAACCACAGTCACCTGCAATTGGTCCTGATACAACTATTTGCCATGTTGGAGAAAAGTATGAAAATAAAATAAGGCTGCAAACCTGAGCTGGAAAGAATGAGGAGGAAGATTAAAGCAGTATTCTTAGGTTGCATTTGAATTATGTTTAATGATTATCATGGTCCTGCCATCAGAGAGAATGTCTGTAACCAGCCAAATGACAGTTCTTGGCAGATAATGCCACTCACAAGGGGTGGGCTAGAAGTTCTCATCTATACCTTCTGGGAGGCATTGCCAAAAGTTGATTTCCTTAAAATTAGAAATTCAGTTGGTTCTTAATAGAGTTTCAATGTTTTTCTTCTGGTTGGGGAGTGAAGGCTAGCAGTGGCCCTGCATGTTCTCCGGGTGATGCAATCAGTGCCTTATCATTTGGTGTAGATGTGGCCCTTCCTGCATGTGTGCCTTCTGTGGTTCTGCACCAACGGAGGAGAGGTAGAATTACTATTTCCCCTCAGTGTGCCCAACATCTGACAAAAACCACTGAAGGAAGGAAGGAAGGGCTTCTCTCTGCTCAGGGTTTGACGGTCCATCCTGGTCAGGGAGGCATGGAGTTAGGAGTGGGAGGCAGCTGGTCCCACTGAGTCAGGAACTGGAGAGAAGTCAGGAAGCTGGTGCTCAGCTTGCCTTCTCCTTCCTCTGGACCCTCAGCCCAGGGATTGGTGCCACCATCCTCAGCTAAACCTGTCTGGAGACATTTTCAGATATGCCTGGAGGTGATTCGAAATCCAGTCAAGTTGACAAGGAAGATTAGCCGTCACAGGGCAAGTTCTGATCCTCCGCTTGCCCGTCCATTTAGGACGCTCCAAAGTGGATGTTGTTTTCAAGTGAGCCGGTTAGTCAGTTTCAGTGAGGAAGTATTAAAGCTTCCAGTTTTCACATTCCTGCCAGAGGCTGTCACTGCAACTCTCAGACAGACTTCTCACAGGCGTGGGGACACACAGTCACTCCTGAGTGACATTACAGAGCACACCCAAGTGTGGGAACACACAGTCACTCCCGAGTGACATTACAGGGCACACCTTCTCCTCTGATGGACAACTGGGATCTCTGTTGGGTTTCTTAGGTGCCAGGATGCTCAGAGCCATACTGATGGCCACATCTGCCAGCTGTGCTCACTGAATGTCACGTTACGAAGGAATTCAATGAACTAGCCCAGTTCCTGCTTTCAACTCGCCTTTCTCTTCTATTTTGTGTTCCTTTTTATTTTCTTATATATTTTATTTTTACTTGTATTAACCACTATAAGCAATATTAAGTTCTCTTTTTGGAATAAAGAAAGGTTACGGAGAAACATAACAAATAGACAACAAACGACCCTGCTTCTATGTCCGTCTTCTTTACACCCCACATTTCCATCCTATGAGCCCAGAGAGACACCCACACTTGAGAAGATTTCCTAATTGTAATGTTCATGTAGTGGGGTAGGGAGAGGAGTCAGGAAGGCTTGGAGATAGAACACTGGATCAGAAATATGTTCTCTATAAACATTTGATGAAGGAGTCAGTGTTGTATGTTGAATTAGATACTATCATCTAAACTTCTAATGCAGTGGCCCTGTAGACCTTCAAAGGGTCTGAGCCAGGATGTGCTGCCTTGCAAAGGAAAAAAAGATTCTGAATGAAAAATGCTGGGTTGCCCTTGGAGAGTTCCAGGGTGACCTCCTGGAAGTGGTGAGAGGGGACCCCACTAGGACCATGACAGATCTGGTTTGCCCTCTAGAGGACTGGAGAGCAGCTACTTCGGGATGATGTCCGGCTTCTCAGCAAGGGCCTCAAACCATCCCTTCAGCTCAGGGGCTCTGTGATGAAAAGTGCTCTTCATGAAAGGGCCACTGTGGTCCTTTGAATTGTCTACACATCACATATGCTCCTTACTTTAAACAGGACTGCTCACTTCAAGCTTTCCAGGAGCTGTACTTGTGACAAAGGCATTCATACACATCTGGACATTCTGTATCTAGTGTTTGCCCAAGTTTCAATTTGGGAAAAACCACTGAAAACTAACCACTGCAGAAGGAGGGCATGGGTGCCTTGTCATGAAAAGTAGAGGTCCAAGCATTTTTTCAAAATAGGAAGGGCACAAGAATGATGAAGTGGCCAGGCACCTCTGATTTTATAACACACCAATGTAATAAACAGAATGAAAGGAATAATAATGCCAGATAACAGGATCAAAGGTCTGCGAGTTTATGGCACCATGCGCCTCTTGTGGTATCACATACATTTCTAAGGCTCTTACTCCTGTTAACTTGTCTAGTTTACCCTCCTTTTGAGACAAGTACACCCATCACTCCATTGTGCAGCTAAGGACAGCACTGAACCCAGGCCAGCATCTTATTGGAGTCCAGTCCTTGGTAAGTGGATAGCCAGGGCATATACTCTGCATAGTTCTGACATATGCATGTATACCAAGTGAGCCATGTCTGTGTTTTTGCCAATTTTCCTTTTTCTGTCTTGACCCTTTCTTCATAGAAACAGTAACCAGAGAGCCCTGGAAAGGCTAAACAGGCTAGAGATAGTCCATCCCTTCTTTCCTGCATTCGCTTTAATCCGAGGCCAGAAGGAAGCCTCGTCTCTACTGAAGGGCACCTTTTGATCAGCAGGCAGCCCATGGCTAAGCTCCTTGAGAACACATGTGCAAGCTGCTCTTTTATGAATAAAAGGGGAAAGGAAGGTTCTAGGCTGATTTTTCCTTGAGCAAACTTAATGAAGAAATCTAATCCCATGTCTGCCATGAATGGTTGTTAACGTGATTATTCATGAGCTCCTGGTTATCTCCCAAGTCTCGGTTTCTCCAGGAACAGCTACTAGGGCTTCTCCAGGCACCACACAGAGGAACAAGAATGGCATAGTGGTCATCCCTAATACACAAGGCTCTGTGGCTTAGCATAAATGTCAAGTGCAGATAAAACTCTTTAATTTCTGCCCTAACACTCCAAAGCCCCAATGAGAGAGCCTGGGACTGAGTACCATGGAAACAAGTGTGTTGTCAGTGAGTTAATGGATACTGCATTCACAGAGGGGGCCATTCCAGGATGTCTGAGCTGACATTGAAGGTGCCGAATTACATCCCCTGTAGAAAGGAGAACTCTTCAAACATTTCCTGCGCTGATGAGGAAGGCATTTTGGATATTTGGCAGAATGTATTTGAATGTAGCATATCACAAGGGCTGAGTCAATAACAAGATAAATTTTCCAACATTAGGAGTTGTTAAGAAAGAAATAGGACTGTGCTGCCAAAGCCCGTGAGTTTGTAAGGAGGCACGGCCACAGGCAATGAGTTTGTCTGACCAATGCTGTTCTTGCTTTTAGAGAGCAGCTGGCTGAGATCACTGTGTAGGTGATGGTCTACTCAAGAGGCTCACTGAAGGAAACAAAAGTAGAAATGGAAACAGTCCCATTTCAATGTCATGTGAATGAATGTCCCAATGACACCATTTTATTGTAGATCTCCTAGGTAAAGCATAACTAAGAAAACTGTGAAATACAAGGCACATGGACCGGTCATAACAAAAGAGGCTGTGAGAAGCCCCTGGATGATGGAGGTCAGGCCTGTGACCCATGATGCATGTTCAGGCATCAAAGGCACTCTAGATAAACCAAGGGTTAGTGCCTGTCTGACGCTAATCTTGTTCTGTAACATTAGAAGTGGTATGCACCAGATAGCAGGCAGTCCTCTCCATTCTTGAAAAGCACAGGAAGGGGTCTGTACAAAGTGAGGACACCTTTCAGCAGCATCTCTAACCTCAGTACAGGGTTTAAAACCCTCCCTCCACAGGGCTCAGAGGCACCACACACAAAGCCAGACCTCCTGCTGCAAAAGCAAGCTCTCTGGGACTCACTGAGTAGTGGGCACCCTCCCTTCATTGTTTGTCTTCTGAGACACAATGCAGCCCAGGCTGGCCTCAACCGTGCAGTGTATACTATATTACCCTTGAACTATGGATAATTCTGCTTCTTAAGTGCTGGAATTACAGGCACATGCCACCACACCCAGCAATTACCAGATACTGTTATGGCACATGCCACCGTGGCCAGAGATTACTAGATACTGTTATAAATTCTTTTTATGAATTGACTCAATCTCTCAAATGATTATTATCTCATTTTGTAAATGAGTAAGCTGATGAACAAAAAAATCAGGGTTTGCTCAAGATGACTAAGGCAGAAAATGGCGGGGTGGAGATTGGCAGCAAAGCTAATGTGCCCGTCTTCTTGGTGAATAACCACTCCTAGGGCTCTGTGTCTTGTGGTGGTATTGTATTGCCCAAAATATTGTGTACCTTAATAAACTTATCTGGGGTCAGAGAACAGGACAGCCACAATATTAAACATAGAGGTTAGGGAGTGGTAGCACACGCCTTTAATCCTAGCATTCCAGAGGCAGAAATCCATGTGTTCAAGGATACACCCAAGCATGGTGACCAACGCCTTTAATCCCAGAAAGCAAGCCTTCAATCCCAGGGAGTGGTGGTAGAAAGCAGAAAGGTATATAAGGCGTGAGGACCAGAAACTAGAGGCATTTGCCCTGGAGAGGCATTTGGCCTGGGCAGGCATTTGGCCTGGAGAAGCATTTGGGCTGGTTAAGCATTCAGGCTTCTAGCAGCAGTTCAGCTGAGACCCATTTTGGATGAAGACTCAGAGGCCTCCAGTCTGAGGAAACAAGACCAGCTGAGGATCCGGCGAGGTGAGATAGCTGTGGCTTATTCTGTGTCTCTGACCTTCCAGTGTTCACCCCAATACCTGGCTCAGGTTTGATTTTATTAATAAGAACTTTTAAGATTCCTGCTACAGTGTCTCTCCTGCCTGCAGCTTACTACGCAGACCTGACAAGATCTCTATCTTATGGGTCTTGTTTAGATCTTAGACTAGCCTTCATATAACCTCTTGATAGCAATGCAGCGATTATACTTAATGATTGTGGTGGTTAGTTTTAAATGTCAACTTGCCACAACTTAGAAATCACCTGGGAATGAAGCCTCACCTGAGGAATTGCCTAGATCGGGTTAGCGTGTTTATGGAGGACTGTCCTGACTGTTGACTGCTGGGGAAGACCACCCACTGCGGGCAGCACCATTCCCTGCACAGATGGTCCTGGACGGCGTAGGTGAAGAAGCACAGCTAAGTGTAAGTACCTAGCAAGTCGGCAGCATGGATGTGTTTCTTTCTGCTCTTGATTTACAGATTTAACTAGACTAATTGCTTTGAGTTTCCACTTTTATTTTTTCCCCCTCAATGATAGTCTGCAGCATGAAGTTGTAAGACAACCTCTATTTCCCCAAGATGCTGTTGGTCAGGTGTTTTATCAGAGCAACAAAAAAGAAACTAAGACAACGACAGAAAGAAATACAGGTAAGACCATCTTTCTACAGACAGAGCTTTGCGCAGTCCTGTGGCTCCACTGGCAAAAGCAGAGGTCCAAAGCGGCGGCCCCACTGACAAGGTGCCCCTGGGGATGCTGCCCTGGGCAGGCCAGGCCAGTTACCACTGATAGGCTCACAGCCGGCAGAAAGCCAGAACACAAAGAACAAGGTGCTTTCAGGAAAAAGCCACCACAAAGGAGTGGACAGAGAAGGCACATTAGTGAAAATAGAATAAAAAAATCTTCTCTATAAAAATTAAATAAACGATCCTTGGTGACCTAGTCTCTCACTGTTCCTGAATACAACAAAACATTCGTACAAAAATCTTAACCTATGTTTTGTGTCAGGTGTGTTTTTCACATAGTTCCCACGGTGATCCTCCGAAGTCAATATAACTATGCTGAATATACATGTAAAGCAGCTGAGGTTCAGAGAGGTTAAGTAAACTTCCCAAGACTGCAGAGCTGGAATTAAACCTGGCCTCCTGGCCTCCAAGCTGGTGTAGTTTACTCTCACACTCACCTGCCAGGCTGTTTTCCCTTCCCACCACATTCTGAGTGGGTGTTGTAACAAGTGTTCATTCCAGAGCGTGAGAAGGTGCTTGCCTTCTGGCACATTTCTTTTCATAAACTCCAGCTTTCACTGCATACAGGAAGAAGCTCAAACATTGAAAATTCCTCTGGCCTTAGTCAGAACAGCAACAGTTACTGCCCCCGGAACTTCATGCGTTGGCGATATGAGGGAGGTTTCTGGGAATTGCTTGGTTAATAGCTGCATAAGATGCTATTGTTACCCTGAGTTTTAGAAGTGTGGAAACTGAGGCAGAGGAATGCTAATGAATGCACTCAGAGTCACACAGTAAAAAAGGAAAGCCAGGATCCTGGTCTTGGCAGTACGAGGGGCTGAGGCTGATTCATTTGTGTTTTGTTTTTGAGATAGGGTCTTGAAATGCATCCTAGGCTGGCCTTGAACTTATAGCAATCCTCCTGTCTCTGACTCCCAAATACTGAGATTACAGGTGTGGGCCATCACATCTGGTTCTTTTAGTGGATGTTGCTGACTAAAATACTGCATTCTTCTCAATAGTCTTCTACTTCATTGTCTGAAGGGGAGCGTCAATATGTGGCTCCTACATATTGACTCTTAAATTTTCCCATTAATATGACGGCAAGTTGAGAGAAACCACTGGTCTTTTCAAAAATTCCTATGCAAGATCAATCAGCGCCAGGGACCTGATCCAAATTCATTAGTCTGTTCCAGAGCAGGGCCACAGCACTTCCGGGGGCCGGCTTGCTCTGATGCACAGTGCCAAGTGGAGGTTTGTCCCAGCTGAGTAATAAAAATGCTTATTGAGCCGGAAAAAAATAGGAGAGGATCCCTGTGTAGTTTTGTCACAGAGATGAACTGACTCACCTTGGCTGAGTTTCAGCAAGTTCCTGGAACTTACTTATGTATTTTACTGTATCACCGGTCAAAACTGGTCTGGTTACCAGCATTTAATCAGCCACAGGCCATGCCCCTCGTCTAAGCAGATCCATGAGTACATTCAGCTGTAGTCAAAGCCCTTCTGAGAATTACCAACCCTGATTAGATCCTGGCCGTATGCACGCAGGCGCAGCACAGAAAGTGTCCTTAGGGGCCCCGGGTGGGAGCTGACAGCTGATGTCACCAAATATGAGAGCTCCAGCCCATCATTCCTATGATACCAGGTAGGCAGCCAGGAGGCCTTTATTCAGAATTGGGAATATAATTCCCAGCATGCCCACAGAAGCCCATATGACCAAAGGAGGCTAAATTCTCAAGCAGAACTACACAGTTTCTATGTGCCCATGCAGCCCAAGTTCCTGTGCTAGCCACCAGAGACACAAGTGTTTACCGCAGGCTAGGCTGGCAGATAAGGACAGGGATACAGGAGGGG
Source organism: Peromyscus attwateri (assembly GCA_902168425.1). Taxonomy (NCBI): domain Eukaryota; kingdom Metazoa; phylum Chordata; class Mammalia; order Rodentia; family Cricetidae; genus Peromyscus; species Peromyscus attwateri. Next base: position 13,037 of record CABHPP010110737.1, on the reverse strand, counting down.
ACTCTCTGGGAGCAAGGACTGCTGTGATCCAGGTTCAGTACTTACAGCCAACCCATTATGTGACAATCTGCTTTCTTCACTTAAGCTATAGCATTTAACATTAGGACATGGCATTGACATCTGCAGGTTTAGTCTTGACAACACCACAACAGAGTCACAAAAAACACACACAAACTGAGGGTGCTTTAAGTAAGTTGGCTAGGCCACATTCATAGCAATTCTGGGCTGCATGTGGCCTTTGGTGCCTGTCTGTGGGTGGCTGGTTGGACACACCCAGGGCAAGAGAAAGGTCCACAAAGATAAAGCCAGTGTAAATGACCAAATCCACATGCTCCTGAGTCTTCCAAGAAGCCTGGTTCCCACTCACCATCACACAGCAGGAGGTTCAGTCCTCATGCATGCAGACACCTTCCACTCAAGCCATGGAGCTCAGGGGGTTTCTCTGTGCACAGTGCCTTACTCACACCCATGGAAGAAGTGCCCATAAATGCCACTGAAGAACACAGAGGAGGCCTTGCAGTAGCACTGGCCTGGTGTGTGAAGGAGAACCTAGTTCAACGCTGAACACCTGCGCAGCACAGCTGCTTTGCCATGGCCCAGAGATCATCAGCTGTGCAAAGCAAACTACCACAGAGCTACAAGCCAGGGCTAGAATATAAAACAGTGTCATGAAGCATAGACTCTGTAGCAAAGCCCCTGAACATGACACATGATTTAGCTTGGAGCTGCCCTCTGGGAAGATTTCATACTGACTAAGAACTTGGGTCCAACAGCCCAGAGTTCATGTGTCAAACAAACAAACATACTGGGTTTGGAGAGATAGCTCAGCGAGGAAAGTGCGTGCTCTACAAGGAAGAGGACACAGGTTCAATCCCCAGAACCCACATAAAAAACGTTGGGTGTCCTGGTGCATATTTGTAAAGCCAGCACTAGGTGGGTGGAGACAGGAAGGTCCCTGGGGCTTCCTGGCCGGCTGGCCTAGCCTACTGAGCAAGTTTCAGGCCTGTGGGAGACCCATCACCAGAGAAAAGATGGGAATCACCTGAAGAATGCCATTGAGGTTCCATCCTGACCTGTACACACATGCACACATGAGCATGTGCACTCCCATGTCAACATCCATATGAACACTAACACATACATAGACACACAAACATTTTAAAAACGTGAAGGCCACATCTGCTCTTCACATGGTGAGAATCTTGTGAATTTTAAATGCTCATGAGCTTGGTAGTGTAGATTGTCCAGGGCTCCCTGGCCAGCGCTTTTAGCCTGAAACCAATGATAATGAACCAGTAACCAAATGGAGCCAAAGTAGTGGAGACTGTGATACCCAGGAAGCGGGAACCTGGGAGATGCCCCACCAAGGGAGATTGTGATACCCAGGAAGCAGGAACCTGGGAGATGCCACATCAAGGGAGACTGTGATACCCAGGAAGTGGGAACCTGGGAAACGCCCCACCAAGAAAAACAGGCCAGACAATGTTCAGGGAACAGTTCAGCAGAGGGTTTGATCCACCCAGAAGGAGGAGGTCTTTAAGTCCAAGAAGAGTCTATGGTGTTCCAGAGTTCTGAGAGATTAAAGGAAACTGTGGTCCTTGGCTGGGGGCCAGTCTAAGAGCCATGGGTGGCCTGGGCAGGTTGCAGGCAGTGATAGCTCAGGACAGCTGCCAGAATCTAAGACTCTCAGGTGTGCCCCAGGGGGTAACCAGAGGTCACTTCTATACCTTACATGTACACTTTACCTGTGCCCTATCACGGGGCCTCCATCCACCACACTCAGAAGAGAAGAGAGCAGGGACTTTACATCTCTCACATGGTGGGTATCTTTACACGAGTGTCCTAAACTTACACACAGATTGGAAAGCACATTATGTCCTGATTGCTGTTCACAGAAGGTCTCAAAGTCCACCTCTGAGGATCAGCGCTCAAGGCTCTGATTCACACCTGTCTCGGAATCCTCACATGGACACTGGGATTGGAGAGATCAGCGTACACCTTGCTTTGCAGTTACCGACCCTCTTCACTCACTGTCCTCATTGTTTTCCATTTCTTTTCTTTTTAATTTTCAAAGCTTAAAAAGTATGCACACAAAATAATGGTTTTCATTACAGCATTTTATATGCACATATCATGTATTTTGCTCATATTCACTCCTCATTGTCTCCTTGTTAAATGTCATGTGGTCAGTTCTTCACAGTCACTAGAAATTGTCACTTAGTCACTTGATAAATAAAGGTAGAAATCTCAGATATCTCATAGCAGGTACAAGGGAAGGAAAAATGAAAAGTAAAGACAGAAAATGCACTTCTTGAGAGAAAATGATATACAGGATTCCTCATACGAGCAACTCTCTGTGTGGTAGCTTGCACATAGAAGTCACTCAATAAACAAATCATTGTAGTGTAGTGGATTATTGTTGAAGGTCTGAAAATAATGTCCTAGGGTCTTAACGAGGTTGTCAGGATTTACTGAAAAGTGACCAGAGGTCCTCATAGACTTAAATGAGGGAATCTGAACCATGATGGGCTGTTAAAAGGTGATCTGATCCTGTAGCCCCCAACCTCTCACTCTCTAGTGGGCCATTTTAAAAAGCAAAATCAAGGAACCCATGAGCAAAGAGTAGACTGGAATTCGGGAGACCCCTAACATTACCACCCTGCTCCCATACAGTTGTGGACCCTCTCATTTGCCTCTCAGTTTCCCCAGTGACTAAACAATCTCAGTTTCTTACTGACCTGGAGGCTCTCATTTATCTGGCAGAAGGAGGAATGCTTGGAGATGTGGATGAAGTTCCAGAAAAAAGGATTAAAGAAAGATCTATAGTTTACAAGGGTTGAGAACCTTGTGTGGGACCTAACATCCAAGAGCCCATGATCAGTGATGAGGTTTCCTGTCCAGAGGACAGCAGCATCTGCTGCTGAAAGCAGATCATGCCTGCCAGCTGCAGGAAGTGTCCTGGGCAGGAAGGAGCGTGAAGAACGTGGCTCCTGGTGTCAGAAGGGCATCAGGAAGAAGGGTCTGGTTTTCCTGGGCATTTGGTGACCGGCCTGTCCACTGTGGCTTAGTTAGTGCTCGTCTTTCACCTCTCAGCCTTTGCCTCACTAATTTGCATGTTAATTTACTCATTCCACAAATATTCCCAAGTGTCTAATATATGTGACATGCTCTTTTAGGCACTAGAGAAGGCCAGGGTCGAAAAGAAGCCCACGTCCTTTCCAGTGGGGAGCTGGAACCACATGTAGAGTGTCTGAAGTTGGTCAGAGCCATGCCAACAGAGATAAGCAGTAGAATATGCTAGCAAGGAGAGGGGTAGCATCTTAATAAGATGGTCAAGCAACGCCTAGGAGGGGTAGATGGGTGGAGGGTGGAAGCTGTGGCTCCATTCGGAGAGTGAGGGAAGTGTATTTTGTAAGATGGTGCCGAAAAGCATGAGCACTGGGCAGGTGGTGCCAACCCTGAGGTGGCTGTGGTGACCCTTGTGGTACTCACCTCCTCCAGCCTCCGCCTCTGCTCCTTCTGCTCCTCAATGCGCTTCTGGCGCTCCGCCAGCAGCTGCCGCTTGTGTTCCTCATTCTCCCGCTGCTGCTGCTCGAGCTGCTGGCGCCGCAGCGCCTCTGAGCGCTCCTTGTTGGCCAGCTGCAGTCGCAGGAAGTCTCGCCGCAGTGTCGACTCTCCTGGCAGGTTCAGAATGGAGCTGTGGACAGGAGAGAACATTAGGGTACCTCGTGTGATGAGGGCCATTGCAACTGTGCGTCCTGGGGTGAAAGCAAGAGAACAGGCTTTGCCCCCCTTTCCAGATGACTATTTCATACATATGCTGTCCTGAAGGAATATCACACCCTTTTCTAGGACTGTCCACACCACTCCATCCCCAGTGCATGGTAAAGATGTGTGTCATAAGACTTTAATGAGTGTGCAAGCTCTAAACCTTAGGCAAGCTTATCTCTACATATAAGAATAGCTAGCAGGGACTATGGGGATGGTTCAATGGTTAAAGAGCTTGCTACACCAGCATAATCCTCAATTCATATTCCCAGAGCCCACAAAAAAAAAAAAGCTGGATACAATAGCACATGAGTCTGTAACACTTGATTCCTTTGGGAAGATGTGTGGCAGAGAGAGGAGGATTCCAGAAGTTTGGAGGCCAGCTAGCCTGGTGTACATAGCTACCAACAATGAGAGACTCTGTGTCCAAGATGGGAAGGAAAGACCAACAGCAGGGGTTGTCATCTGACCTGTAGACACGTGCATCCTGTGCACACATGCATGCATATACACACAATGCAGCACAACACAAATACATGTGCATGTACATACTCGTGCACACATGTGCAGGTGCGCGCACACACACACACACACACACACACACACACACACACAGAGTGAGAGAGCAGTAGAGTAAGAGGGGTCTTATTCTATTCATAGGAGCAGATGCCCTCACAGGCACCTCCTTGACAGCTCACCCCAAGGCCTAATAGGCAGCGGTCACGTTGCTCAGGGCAAGATCAAATGGACCAGGAGAAACAAGGCTGAAGACAAGGTTGACAATGAGCCAAGATCTCAGGCCAAGTTTGTGCAGCCCATGGTGCCCAAGGCTTGTCTAAACACATCCCTGTGGAAGGGCATCGTTCTAGCCACAAAGCACATACTTGGGATGACTGTACCTGAGGAGACCAATTCCTAGGTTATGTTTAACATAGTATATTTAAGTGTGTGTGTGTGTGTGTGTGTGTGTGTGTGTGTGCATGCGTGCGCACGTGCACGCAGAGGACATAAACTGCAGCGTTATTACTGGTGGTCCCAGGCTTCCCAATGCCAATCTAGCTGCAGGTGACCAACAGAAAGTTATGACCTCTGGTTCTTCACGGCCATCTATCAGGGAGATGAGGATGGCTCCCATAGGTTTATTTAAGCCTCCCCCATTAAATCAGTGGTTTTCCACCCATGGGTCACAACCCCTTTAGGGGACAAATGACCCTTTCACGGGGTTGCATATCAGATATACCGCATATCAGGTATTTACATTATGATTCATAACAGTGGCAAAATTACAGTTATGAATTAGTAATGAAAATAACTTCATGGTGGGGGGTCACCACAACATGAGGAACTGTGGTAAAGGGTCGCAGCATTAGGAAGGCCAAGAACCACTGCCTTAAATTTTGGTGAAAGTTTCCACCTAAAACAAACTCATTGGACAAATAATTCCTGTTTCTGCTATGTAACAGGTGTTAGGACAGGCTGAGGGGAGACCACACCCGCTAGATATTAGGTAGAAAATGGAAATGGGGGTTGGAGCTGAGGAGGGAGTTCTGAACGGCAGCCCATTCCCTTTCTTGTCTGTTTAACCGCTATTGTGAAACCCAGGCCCCAGCTTTCCAGAATCAGCCTCACTTCTTAACTGGCCAACACTATGAGCAATCCAATAATGGATCCTGATTAGTCTCCAGAAGGAGCTAGATATGAGGTAACCCAAAACACCATGGCTTGGGATATGGCAATAGCTCAGTTGGTCAAGTGCTTGCCACACAAATTTGAGGACCAGAGTTTGAGCCCCAGAGTGCACATAAAATGCTGAGTGTGGTGGTGTGCATTTGTGACCCCAGAGCTGGGGAGATGTAAACAGGTGGGGTTCTGAAGTTCATTTGCCAGCTGGTTTGGCCTACTGTGCAAGCCCCAGGTTGAAAGGAGAGCTTGTCTCAAAAAAGCAAGGTTGACTTCCGGAGGACGCCGCCCATGGTTGAGATGTCCGCCCCACTTGTAACTGCACACACATACGTACTAACACAAACGTGCCCCTACTCCAAACACCCACCACCACTCACCACTATCTTTACACACACGCACTAACACAAACGTGCCCTACTCCAAACACCCACCACCACTCACCACTATCTTTACACATACGCACTGACACAAACGTGCCCTACTCCAAAGACCCACTACCACTCACCAGTATCCTAGGCATGTGAGGAGCAGAGTGCCTCTTTGAGGTTGAATGCCCTCAAGACTGCTGACAGATTGGACTGCAATATCCAAAACTAAGGTGCCAAGGAATTTTCCCAGCCATATGCAATGGCAAAGGGTCTGCACCCTCAAAGACCTCAGCCTCAGTATAATGTCATTTACTTTATGCTCTTGACATCCCCTCAATGAGGTTTTCTAGAGGATTGTAGGAAGAAAGACCCTAAAAGGAAGACTTGGTCCACCATGATTTGAGAATAAAAAAGCCTCACTTTGCCCCATGAATATACCATCTCCCTCATAGATATTTCTAAGAAATTCTTTAATATCCATAAGACAGAACCTACAGTGCCATAAACCCCTTTGGGAGAGCCACTCCAAACTCTCTTCAGAGTGTTTGCTTTGTTTTCTCAAGTAAATTTCTGCCTGAACTGTGCTTCTCTACTGAATTCTTTCCTCTGAGAAGGTAAAAATTCAGAAAACCCTTGTAACAGATAAACACGTTCTCCTTTTAGAGTTATTCTTGTGAGAAAGATAGGCAAATTATTAGAAATAAAATACACAATAGTCATAGAAAAGACAGAAATAGTACTTTAAAGGTATGGTGGTTTGAAAGACTGTGGCCCCCAATGAGAGTAGCAATAATGGGAGGTATGGCCTTGTTGGAGTAGGTGTGGCCTTATTGGAGGAAGTGTGTCACTGTGCATGTAGGCTTTGAGGTCTCCTGTGCTCAAGCTGCATCCAGTGAGACAGACCACTTCCTGTTGCTTGCACAAGATGTAGGACTCTCAGCTCCTGCTCTAGCACCATGTCTGTCTGCACGTCACCATGTCACCATGAGGATAGTGGGCTAAAACCTTTGAAACTGTAAGCCACCCCAATTACATGTTTTCTTTATCAGAGTTGTTGTGGTCATGGTGTCTCTTCACAGCAATAGAAGACAGAAGAGTTAACATTTACAGTGGCGAGGAGCTGAGATAAGATAAGGGTTAGGGCTCTGTTCTCAATGGGGTTGTCAGGAGGACCATTCCAGGGAGGTGAGAGTTGATGGAGAGGAAGGCTGCCCCAGGCAGAAGGGGAAGCAAATTTAGTCCTTGGTGGGAACAGGCTGGTTTGGTCCTAGAACTTCTCTCCGTCCTGTCCTCCAGGGGCAGAGGCAGCGAGGAGTGTGAGACAAGAGTGGTCAGAGACAGGCCATCGGGGAAATATGTGGACATGGGAGCCATGTCTACAAAGGCTGTCAGCTGAGTCATGGCATGAGCGGATCCATTGTCTTGACAGTGGACGGTCGTCTGCATGGTATAGGAGAGCACATTAGCTAACGGTGTTTCATGGTGGAGATTTGACCCAGCAAGGAGCGGTGGGGTGAACCTCAGAGAAGTATTTGGGGATGGAATTAATGAAGTCCGTGGAAAGTTCTAGTGTGCAGGGTGAGGGATGATGTGCAGTGTCATTTGGGCTGCTGGTGACAGTGTGACAAGGCATGGAATGAGGGTGTCAGGATGAGGGGCAGGTTGTTGGCAGCTGACAAGTGTATCAGTTTGCTTTTGGTGAGTTACTAGACTCTGTGTGAGATGTTGCTATAGACAAGGCCAAGAGCTTCCCTGAGGACATTCCACAGGCAGTTTAGGAGTCTCCTGTGAACCCCCTCTACATCTTGCTGTCTCTGTGTCAAACTCTAAAACAACGTCTAAGTGGTGGTGCTTGTACGCACAAGTTACATGCTATGAGCAAAGGTGATGAGGTTGGGAACCCAATGTCACACGCAAATGAGGACGCCCCATTAATCTTAACTGATACTGAACTAATACCAGGAGACCTTGGTTGTACTAATGGCTCAATTACTAACTCTGTGTCTGACCTGGTGACATCCTCGAGCTGTTGTCTCGTGTCTAAAATGAGAAAACCATCATCTTCTTCTACATTTTAGGATTTCAAGAAGACTAATTAGACTTGTTCAAAAAGTGAGACTTGGTGCATCATCTTCCTGTGATACAATGACATGTTATAATTACAGCTGGTGTCTCACCAAGCGACCCCTGACACACAGAAAGTCTTGGGAAGACTGGATTTCTCAGTTCTTCAAAGAACAGTCAGAGGCCTGACACAGCCTTCTGGGCTGGGAGCAGAGTGTGGCTTCTCTGAGAGCAGAGAACAGGGTCCTTTGCTCCAAAGAAATGTGCATTTTATACGTCACTGTTCGACAGCCATTGTTTAATGCAGCTAAAGTGGGGGCAGCTAATATGTTCTGATGGAAGAAAAAGGTCTCCTTCGGTCTTTAACTTTGGGAAAGCCTGTGGCAGATAAGAGAAAAACTGATGTCCTGTGAGCTCAGTCCCAACCTCCTGGGTAGCTTAGCAAGAACCGAGCTTGTCGGGTGATGTTGACTTCACACAGTGGTTCTCCGCCTTCCTGATGCTGGTACCCTAATACAGCTCCTCATGTGGTGCTGACCCCAACCATAAGATTGTTTCTTTGCCACTTCATAACTGTAATTTTGCTACTGTTATGAATTGGAATGTAAATACTTGGTGTATAGGATATCTGAAATGCGACCACCGAAGGGGTTGCGACTCATAAGTTGAGAACTGCTGGTTTAGGAAGAGAACAAGAGGCTGGAGAGAGAGCTCATCAGTAAAGCATTGCCTTGCAAGTGTGAACCTCAATTTGATCTCCAGAGCTCAGGTAAAAATAGCTGGTGTGGTAGCAGATGCTTGTAATCTCAGTGCTGGAAGGTGGAGACAGTAGGCTCCTAGGAGCTCACCGGAAAGCTGGCCTAGCCTAATCAGCGAGTACCAGGCCCGTGGGAGCCCTCGTTTCAAAACACAAAGTTGAACTCAACGGAACTTATTTAGACTTGTTGTCTCATATCCTTTTGTCTTAATGACCTTTTGCTTGTATATTATGGTTTCTGATTTTGTGCTTTTATGGGTTTTTTTTTTTTGTGTGTTTCTTGAGCTCTTTTCTTTTTATTATGTTTTTGTGGTTGTTGTTGTTTTTGCTTGCCTGTTTGTTTTCTAAAGAGAGAAAGAGAAAGAAAGGGCATGGAGTTGGGTGGATTGGGAAAATCTGGAAGGAGTTTGGGAATGGAAACTGTGATCAGAATATAACATATGAAAAAATACATTTTCAATAAAAATACATACTAACAAGATAGTGCTTGATGAATGATAGCTGAGGTTGTCCTTTAAAGTCTATGCTGGTTAATTTTTGTCAATTTGACACAAATTAGGATCACCTGGGAAAAGGGAACCCCAGCTGAAAAATTGTCACTATGAGACTGACTGTTAGGCATGTCTGTGGGGGATTAGTGCCCACTGTGGGTCCTAGGTTGTTTAAGAAAGCAGACTGAGCAAGCCATGGGGAGCACGCCATGGGGAGCACGCCATGGGGAGCACGCCATGGGGAGCATGCCATGGGGAGCACGCCAGGAAGCAGCATTTCTCCACAGTCTCTGCTTCAGTTCCTGCCCTCAGGATTCTGCTTTGACTTCCCTCCATGATGGACTACAATCTGCAAGACAGAATAGACCCTTTCCTCTCCAAGCTCCTTTGGTCAGTGTTTTAATCACAGCAATAATACTGCAAAGTAGGATAGTCTCCACATATAGTATACACATGTACTAGACACACACACACACACACACACACACACACACACACACACACACACGAAGGAAGGAAAGAAGAAAGGAAGGAAGGAAGGAAGGAAGGAAGGAAGGAAGGAAGGAAGGAAGGAAGGAAGGAAG
>CABHPP010110735.1:12782-39331 GCA_902168425.1 Peromyscus attwateri | reverse complement strand
GAGAGGGAGGCAGGGAGGAGCAGAGAGGGAGGCAGGGAGGAGCAGAGAGGGAGGCAGGGAGGCAGGGGGAGCAGAGATGGAGGAAGGAGGCAGGGAGGAGCAGAGAGGGAGGAGGGAGGCAGGGAGGAGCAGTGTCACTGCGCCTAACCACACCTGAAAGCCTTTTGGATTTATCCCAAAGGAAAGGAAACCCATGGTGCCCTCGGGTGGGTGGACCTGGCAGGTGACAATTGCTGGCAAGTAGCAGGGTGTGCCCCCCCAGGCTGTGAGCATGGGTGGGGCAGGCACCGGGTCTAGTCGGCACACGCTCCTGCCCCGGGTTACACATTCTCTGCTGGGCGGGGCAGCTGGGAGGAAGCCACACGGATGGACCGGTTCTTCAGAGGGCACTGCCCCAGGTGTGGTGTTGGGTGCTGATGGGATTGGGGTCCTGCCCCACCACAAGGGGCCACGTTGCCTGCGGACCCCACTTGGAAGCAGATTCAGATGCACAAGAACGTCCCAGTGAGTCACCCATTGTCAGACGTCTTCGGCCCAGACCATGGGACACGGGAACTCCATAGTGAGCCTGGCCATGCCTGTCACGGGGCGGGCCCTCGACTGTACTCGGGGACACACACTGGCACGTGGTCGGGAAGATAAACCCCGATGTCACATTAAGGTGTTACCAGGCGTGGTGGTTGACGTCTGTTGTCCCAGCACTTGGAAAGCTGAGGCAGGAGGATTGCTGCAAGTTCAGGACCAGCCTGGGCTACATAGTGCATAGAACAGAACCCAGTGCAGACGTAGGTCGGAAGGAAGTAGTTGGCCCCAGGGCCTTTGCACTGCCTGTCCCACCCCACTGTAGTGCTGTTCCTCCTGTGGGATGGTTTTGTGTCTGACTCGGTGACTTCACCCAGGTTTAAACTCGAAAGTCACCCAGGGGACAGTGTCCGAGGGGACCCAGTGTCACCCAGCTCTGGAGCCTCTGGGTGCTTTTTCTGTCATGTCATGCCTGTGGTGGGGCTGCTCCTGGCACATAGTAGGTACTCGGTTTGTGTTCCTAGGAAGGACTGAATGCTCACGGCCAGGAACACTGTTTCTGCCCTGGCCCTGTGGATTCTGGGTAACTTTTATTTTCCCCTTTTCTGTGGACGTCTGCAGATTTTTTCCTGCACGGGACTGTTTCATAATTAGAAGAAAAGTTATTTTGAAAAAAACAAAAATTACCCCCCAACATCCCAGCTGCAGGAGCCGCTGACGCGATCCTTCCCTGTGTCTGTTCCCCAAGGGTGGCTGCATCCTGGTGGCGATGGAGGATGTAGTGAGAACAGGTTCCGGAGCCCCTGGGGTCGGTGCTCAAGGACATCCCCTCAAGTGTTCACCTTCGAGGGGGCTGGATGCTGGCGCTGGTCTTTCCTACTCTCACTTCCCATAATAACCAGTCCCTGGAAAACTCACTGGGGCTTTACAGTCTACCCAGAATCCACCTGCCCTGCCTCCTGGACCAGCCTGTGTCCTCCGTCCTGGGCACCTGACTCGGACCCTTAGACTTATCCCTCCTGCCCACAGCTCTGTGGCTCCCACCTCCCTCAGGGTTAAAGCCCACAGAACCCTGCTCTGTGCCCTCCAGCTTCTGTCTTCTGCTTCTCTGCCCTTTGCTCCAGCCACATGACAGTTCAGTACTACCCAGGGCCTTTTCCCGAGTGCGTCCCCTCTACTTGGAACATTCTTTTCCTGGCACCCCCTGGCCTGCCTTTCCATATGGATCCCATTCCCACACAGCCCCTCATTTATCCACATCGCTTATTCCCCACCCCAGCCGGCCGTTTCCGGTCTGCCTCTTAGTCTCTGATGTGATTGGCTCTTTACAGTAGACTATCAGAAACTTTGTTTTACAGGAGACACCGATGTTGTGACAAGGACAGGAGTGAGGTGGCTCTCTGCTGAGAGCTTCCTGGGTGGCCCGCCCTGTCCTGATGCTGGCTGGGGTGGAGGGATGGCAAATCCCAGCTGCTCCCATCTGAGGACCCCTCTGATAGAGGCGGGCCCTGTGACCAGCTGATGATATATAGGGCCGTGAGCGCTGTGACAGGGTGCTTGGGGTTCCACAGATCGGGTTGCCCAGTAGAGAAGGACACCTGGCCCAGATTTCTCTGACTCCCATGGTGGTGGCTGTGTCCCAGCCCAGTGCGGTTACCATGGTGAAAAGGGGCGGGGTGTCAGTTTCATACCCTTGGCAAAAAAAAAACAAAAAACAAAAAACCCAGGCTGGCTGGGAGCGAGCCGCTAGCCCTTGGCTACTGTCCCCTGTGTGCTGGGCAGCCCAGAGGCTCCTCCCTATCCGCACCACTCAACCCAAGGGGCTTGGGCAGGTAGACATCCTAGCGCGTGCTGTGGGTTGCCTGGGCCTTTGCATGCCTGGGCCCGGCCAGACAGGCATTTTGTTGATTTTGGAGACAGGCTGGCCTCACACTTGCTATATGGCCGATGGGGCAGGCATCTGGCCCGGGGTTGTCGTCTATAGGTCACTGTGTCCTATACCAACTGGGTGGCAGGGGACTCCAGCCTTGCTGTGTCCCAGATGTATCAGAGGGCCTTTAAGTTCGTGGTGAGCCGTCCGGTTGTGTGTGGGTCGTCCTGCTCTTTGGGGCACCGGGGAGGGGTGAGAGCACTGAGTCCCCTGCGCGGGCCCCCGAGCCTCCGCCAGATCTGAAGCCAGATAGGCTGCGCGCGGAGGGTGTGGGAAGCAGCATCTGTTTCCAATCTGGCCCGCGGTTGGGCGGGAGCCTTGGCCACCAGGTCCCCACGTTACAGCCCCTCAGATCCCAGGGGAACACAGGGTGCGGGGACCAGAGGTCTGGGCTGGCTTGGGGCTCCTGGACCACCTCTGGCCCGGGCTGCATCTGTTGCTATGCCGACGGTACCGCTGTGAACCGGGTCTGGGGTGTCAGTAAAGGCCATCCCCCCCTCTGAGACTCACGGGTCATTCTGCCTCACTTCTGGCCGGGGTCCCGCCCCCCTCCCCCCTCAGGCCCTCAGGAACCCGGGCGTGTGCTACAGCGGAGCCAGGCCTCCGGGAGCCACGCCTCTATCCCGGCTTTGTGGCAGAAGGCCACGCCTACCGAAAGCCCCGCCCCATAGGACTCTACAATCCACGCCCCTAGTCCGGGAGAAATCACGCCCCCAACCAGCCAGTTTCTCCCAACGCCATCCGAATCTCCGCCCCTGGGAGGCCTTGGAGTCTCCTAAGCCCCGCCCCCAGACGCTCACCAGAAGCCCCGCCCCAGCCCTTCCCTCCTGCCTTTGCTCTCAGCCTGCCACAGCGAAGCTCCGTCCCCGATTAGCCTTCCTCGGAAGCCCCGCCCTCGGCCTTCCTCTAAGAAGCCCCGCCCCCAGCCAGCCTCTTCAGAAGCTCCGCCCCAAAGCTCCCCCTTCCTCCTGAATCTGCCCTCAGTCTGCCACTGTGAGGCCCCGCCCCCTAGCCCGGTTTCCTCGGAAGCCCCGCCTCCTGCCCCCTCTCCTCGGAATCTCCGGGCCGCGCCCCCGCAAGCCAGGCTCCGCCCCCGGTCCGACCACTGCTCCGCTGCCTGCGCCAAGTCTCCGCGCTGCGCTGTGCCAGCGCTGACGGACGCGCGGACGGACGGACGGACGGTGCAGCGAGCGGCGCAGCCAGGACCTCGCAGCCGCGGTGAGTCGCTCGGGCAGGTCGTGTCCTCGCCCGGCCTTTGTCACCGTCCTGGACTCCCCCACAGAGCCTGGGGACCCCCGCGTCCCTGCGCGCCCGACTTCGGGAACGCTCGGCCGCGATCGGGGACGCTCGGCCGCGATCGGAGCCGCTCGGGTCCCCTCGGCCCCGCGCGCGCACCCGGCCCGCACCCCTCACTTGGCTGAGCTCGGGACCGTTATGCTCCGCGGTCCCCTCCCCCACCTGGGGGCGGAGCCCGGGGACCGTGGAGGGATCGGGAGGGGGAGGGGCGCACGGAGCACAGAAACTTTCCCGCTCGCCGCGCCCCAGGGCTGCCTGCACCCTTGTGCACCTTGAGGGTCCTGAGACTCAAAGGGGGCCCGGCCACGCCCACCGTGCACCCCATGACTTCACTCCTGGGCCCCTCCTGCTCCCAGGTCCCCAGCAGACTTGCATCTCTGTCTCCTGTCCGCAGAACTCTGCTCTGCACCCTCAGTTTCCCCTTCTAGAGCATAGGGGTGTCGTGGATATATTGTCCAGCGAGGTTCGGGTATGCAGTAGGCGTCGATGTGTGTGCTGTGACTTTGGTTTTAGTTCTTGCCGGGGAGGAGTGGGGGTGGGGCTGGGAAAGTGTATTTGGGACAGTGCCCCGACAGTATTTTTGAGATTCCACCTGGGGTGTCCAGGTTGGCAACCTGGAGGGATGCGGGCTGGGGTTTGGTGCGGACTGGGGAAGGATGTGCAGCTTGCAAGGGACAGCATGGACAGCAGGACGGACTACGGCAAGGGATGGGTCATGGTGGGTGTAGATGGGAGCCACGGAGGATTTTGGAGAGGATGGGGGGCGGGAGTTGTCTTGGGGCTTGAAGGATGTGTTGTTGGGGCCATATCTGAGAAGGGGGCATCTGATAGAGGCCCAGCGCTCTGAATCGTGGGTAGTATGGAGAAACTGCAGGATGGGTGAAGGTCCCTGAGGGCCAAGCCCTCTGCTGGGAGGACCTTTCTCAGCAACCAGGGACGGTCGGCTCCTCCAGCCCGGCCCTTTGAGGACAGCAACCCCCTCCTCAGCCTCAGTTTCCTTGACCAGTAGGTGTGATCGACTGTTCTCTGGGGTGGGGCTTGGAGCTCAGGCGGCTCCCACCCATTCCTGGCCTTCATGTCCACTCCTCAATAGATCCCTAGTAATTAGAGCGGGTTCTGGGCAGGGGAGGGGTGGGACAGGCCTGAGGGACTAGTTGACTAGAGAAGTGGTGCCCTGTGGGGACTTTGCCTCCTGGCCAAGTGGGTTCCACTGCACATCCCTCTTGGCTGACACCCCAGTGATGGGGGGACACGCCCCCACACCCTGATATCTCTGAGCTCCCTTCCAGGGTCACCCAGGGAAGGGGCTTGAGAGTCATGGGACTGTCCGGGGGCTCCAGCTTCCTGTGTTCCCCAGGGCTGGGAGAGGAGTGTCTAGGCTCCAGGAGACGCCCCTTGTGCGGGTGACCCAGAGCCTGTGTGTTACCCAGCCTGGGTTATAATCACCCTTTTATGCTCCCGGGCCGCGTGGGCACACAAAGTCGGCTCCAGGCCCGCGTGACCTGCAGCCTGGTGCCTGCTCTTTCCCTGAGGTGCGGTGTGGGAGCACCAGAGCTGGCTGGCTAGCAAGACTCAGTCCAGACTCCTCCCAAGCTCACACCCCAGCTGAGGCAGCCTGGGGGAGCTCTAATGCCTCCCTGAGCCTCAGTCTCCCCTTCTGTAAAGCAGGTGGGACCTGCCTCTAGCCAGCTTTTGAGAACAGTGAAGTCCTTGACTAATGGCTAGATGGGTGGCCAGGACCTCAGTTTCCCCAGCTGATAATGATGGATCACATTACATCCAGCTGTGTACAAAGGCCCTGGGACATAGTGGACCAACTTGGGGTGACACAGTGTCCCCCCCCAACCCTTCAAGGAGGAATGAGGTGTGGCACACCCTGGAACTTTCAATATTCGTGGGGATGGTGTGGGGACTTCCCTCAGTTGCTCTTTTCTGCCTTCACCCCACATCCCATTAGGTCTCAGGGTGGATATAGGGGCGCCCCCCATCCCCTCCAGCCTGTGTCCCCATGTGGCACAAAGCTGGGACCCTGAGAGGCCAGAGTAGTGCCATCTTGGGGAACATCCCCTATACATGCCCCTTCTGGGGTGTTAACCTTGGGACCTCCCGGGATTTGAGCTTGGTTGGTTCCTCAGTTTCCCCCAGAGGTTCTCCCAGGGCTTGTCCGAGTGGCCTGGGCCTGGCTACTCTTGTCCTCGCTGTAGCCATGCACAGGCGCCTTGGGTGCGGCTGGCCTGGGCAGCCTGTCCCTGGCTGGCATGGCTCTCCTTCCTGAGTGTCTGGGGCTTTGTCTGTCCACCTGGTTGCCAGTAGATTGAGTCAATGGGTGTTGTGTGCAGTCTGGCAGTGTGGACCTGTGGGGGACTGCCGCCACCATGGGGCAGGGGCAGAGCTCTGAGGGCTGTGTTTGGAGAGAAGGGGCCTGGTGGAGGACACCCAGCAAGCCTCACCCCAGCACCCTTGAAGGGGGTACTGACCCTGACCATGTGTCTGATAGCTGTGGCTCTACTTTGTGCATCCCACTGTGGTCCTGGGTCCTGCTCCCATGGACGTCTGCATATTAGGCTTGTGGTCTGACTGTGCGGAATCGGACTGGGTATGGAAGTGAGGGCATCCTCATCCTCGCAGCCTGACTAAGTGAATGTCAGGGTCTGATGTCTCCCGTGTGTCCACGGCCTTACTATGCCCAGGTCCGCCCGTCATCTGACTGTGTTCCCTGGGTCTGCTTGCAGCCTGATTGTGTGCCAAGTGTGTCTGCTGTCCGACTGGCCATGTGTATGTCCGTGTGACTGTGGTCTGACTGTGTGTGTAGTTAGCCTCCTCTTGCCCTCTCCCATCCATCCTGGCTTACACTAGGCCGTGAACTGGCCACTGCAGGCCCTGCCCTCTCTTGGAGGTGGGTGAGGCAACCACAGCTGGGTATTTTGGGAGACACAATCACAGGGCCACCCGGTCATTATGTGCCTCTCTCCTCCCAAGGCCACAGCCTGGGCCTTCCTGGGGTGTGGTGGTCACACTATCTGGCCTCTCCTTGGCCTTTCTGACCCACTGCCTTAGCTTGAGGCCAAGTGTGAACTTCAGGACATGGGAGAGCAGCTGGTCTTGGGTTCGAGGTGTGCCCGAGGGATGCTGTACCCAAGAACTTAGGTCTTTATAGGTGGGTGGGCTGGAGACTGGCACCCGTGTGGGATGCTGGGTAAGTGCCATGGAACCATATCTGTCATTTCCGGACTGGACAGTGGACTGTCTTGATGAAATGGGACTCCCCCGGTGGGAGAGAGGTAGCATCAGCTGCCCTGGGGGCCCTAGGAGCAGTGGCTGGGCAGAGTAGGGGAGTGTAGAGACAGGTAGGGGTTCAGCAGGGGGTTGGAGACAGCCCACACTAGCCTCTAGAAGCCAGAAGGTCAAGGTCCAAGCTTGGCAGGTTCATTGTTGGGTGGGGCTCAGAGTGTGGGTGGAAGTGCCCACAGGGCCCTGGCTTCCACCCCAGCACCAAGGAACTGGGAAGCTGGAGGTGGAAGGGTCGGGAGTTCAAGGTCATTGGCTGCATAGCAAGTTGGAGGCCAGCCTGGGCTACAGGAGATGCTGTCTCTAGAAATTGTGTGCCCACCCAGGACAGGGCACTGATGCCATCCAGACCCCACATGTGGGTCCCTGGGTGTGGCTCCCTCTCCCAGGGCCACCTGCAGGGAATCCCTGGGTTCCCACTCCACACTCACTGCCGCTCTGTTGTCTCCACAGACGCTGCCCCACTGGACACCTCCGCTTGAGGCCTCTCCGTGAGGGACGGGGGGTGGGGCGCCGTCCCCCGCCAGGGCGGAGGCCGGAGGCCACTGCCAAGCATGGCGCCCACCTGGAGTCCCAGTGTGGCGTCTGTGGTGGGTCCCATGGGGCTCTTCCTCATACTGCTGGCCAGAGGATGCACCGCCGAAGGTAAGAGGCTGGAGTGGGGTGGACCTGGCTGTGTGTCTGTTCCAGGGTGTGTGTGCATGCAGCTCCCCGGCCCAGGACTTCCTGATGAAGCCCAAACAGAACCTCCATGCTTGAGGAAGAGGCTTGGTGCCTGGATGTGTGAAAGGCCTTATACAGCAGAGGTGGCAGTGACCCTCAGTAGCTGGCCCAGTGTCCACTGCTCCAGTGTCAGGTCAGGTCCGACCAGGAGGAGCTGAGACAGGCTTTTAGGAGAGAGGGCTTGGGGGCCAGAGTTTTGGAGGTGTTGTAAGAGTCTGATGACACTCTTGGTGGAATTGACTGATCATGGAAAAGTCTGGAAATAAAAAATGTTGATGGGTCTGGAGTGGTGGCACATGCCTTTAATCCCAGAATTTAGGAGGGAGGTAGAGGCAGGTGGATCTCTGAGTTTGAGGTCAGTCGGCCCTGGCTGATTAGTGAGACCTTGTCTTAAAACAAAACAAAAAACCCAAAAGGGTCTGGAGAGATAGCTCAGCGGTTAGAGCACCAACTGCTCTTCCAGAGGACCCCAGTTCAATTCCCTGGCAGCTCACAACCATCTGTGACTCCCATTCCGGGGATCTGATGCACCCTTCTGGCTTCCAAGGGCACTGCATGTGCACACACAAATAAGTCTTTTAAAGTACTGGTGTACGTTAGACAAAGTCAGCATCTCATTTTACTTATTGTTAAGACGTATGCAGGGCCTCAGTGTGGACTTGACACCAAGATCCATCATGTAGGAGACCTCCTACCCAAGTGACCTTGGAGGGTAAGGGCAGGCCAGACCACTCTTCTTGTAGGAAGTAGGGAGGGGCAGAGCAGTGAGGCAGTTGTAGAGGGCGAGGCACTGGGGACCCGGGAGGTGTGAGGAAGGCGGTGGTCCTGGACAGGAGTACCAGCCTGGGCTTGGGTGCTTGTTCTGTGGCCGGTGTGTGAAAATGCAAGCCAGGTCTGGTCTCTGAGGCTGTGCTGTTTGAGCCCAGAACATGGGTCTGTCCAGTTGGAAGCCCTTCACCTTGAGCCTGGATGGTCACAGGCACCGAGGCCGGCGCTGAAGTATTCAGTGGGCTCAGATGGCCATTTCTGATAGAGAGATGGCTCTGGGTCCAGGGGACTGTCCCAGGCTGGCGGCTGGGGGTGTGGGGGTTGGATCTAGGGCAGATGCCCTATCCCTAGCCCTGATCCTCACATAGGCAGAAATAGAAAAGCTGAGCCTCTATAACATCCGACCTTCTGTGTGGACTTCAGTCCCTTCTGGCGATGGGGCTGGGGGAGCATGGCCCCCTTTATATAGGAGTTGCTATCTCAGACGTGGAGTCCTGTGGGGCTGGGTTAGACCCTTGCTCTTCCCAGCGTGAGCTGGGGGCCCGGAAGGTTGCGTGTCCCCTCTGGGCCTCTGCACAAATGAGTGTGAGAATCACTGTGAGCCCATCCAGGCCCTGTGCCGAGGGGACTCAATCCCTCAGAGCTGTGGATCTGCCCTCACAGGCCCAAGGTGGTTTTCCTTTTTGGAAAACACAAGCAAAGATGGCATGAACCCACAAGATCCTGTCTACCACAGCGGACGGAGCAGGCTCTGCAGGGTTGGCTCAGCGCCCAGAGCCGGAAGGACTGATGGATGTCCACTCAGCACCAGGGGTCAGAAGGCAGAGGGTCAGGGACTCACGTTCTTAGAGGTCACCTTAGGGGTCACAGAAAGAAAGAGAGGTGCTGTGGGGACTTGGGCTCACCAAAAGGAGTCAATAGGAGGGAACAGTTCCACAGGACTGTCTGGATTGGAGGACGTGAGGGGTGTGTCCACCTCTGAGGAGGGCGGTCCAACCCAGCTGGGGTGACTCTCCCCACAGCCTTGGATAAAGACATGTGACCCCAGGTCATTCCTGTGGTCATCAGAGGACAGGCCCCATCTCAGGGCTTGGACCAGACCTGACGTGGGCCAAGGGGAAGCAGACCTGGGTTGTCATTTCTGAGTTCTCTGGGCATCCTTGTGGAAACCCATTAGTACCCCTAAATCTGTAGCAAGGGGACACATGCAGCAGCCTGGACACTGGGGGCTGCGTGTTCAGGAGCAAGCCTCCTGTGGGGGGAGAGGAGGCCGGTCAGTCCACGTGGCAACCATTCCTGTTGATCGCTCAGTGTGACCCGTGAACAGAAGGGACCCAAGAGGCCAGTGTACTCCCTCTACCCAGTCCTGGCTCACTCGGAACGCCTTTCCCAGTTCCCCTTTTGTTGGGTGCTTATGTTGTGTCCCCAGCTTTGCGTTGGGGACTTCGGGGAGGAGGTTGCAGCTCAGCTGTGATTGATGCGCTGTATCCAGTCCTGGGGCGACGCTGGGCTGCTACCAAACAGCCAATGAAAGGGAAGCCTGGCAGAGAGTCTTCCCGCCTGGGGATCCCCCTGGGGATCCGCCCTCAGATCCCCAGGCGAGCATCAGAGCAGCACAGGGGCCTGGGGAGTGTGTGGTGGGTGGGTCCGCTTGAGGCCCTCTGGATGGAAGGCCAAGCCCCTCCCCAGGCCTGTGCCCCTGGCTCACGCCACTCTCTGGGGCCCTGGGTTCTAATCCTGACTCTGGTCATCCTTTACATTTCTTTTTGGTTATCGTTTACATATTAATTACTATGTGTGCACGGGCTTGCCCAGGCACATGACCTGGGGTGGGAGGGCTTGGTGGCCCGCCAGTGCCTTAGTTTCTCACAAGTCCCATTAAAGAATTAGGGGATGTTTTGTTTCTTTTGGGGGTGAGTCCAGGTGTAAAAGGTCATCACTGAGGTGACTCTTGGGTCTCCGAAGGGCAGCGTGTGCACGTGAGAGCATGTGGGAGGCCCTGAGCCCTCAGACCTCCCGTCTCTTGCTGAACCCCCAGAGCCACCCAGGTTTATCAAAGAGCCCAAGGACCAGATCGGTGTGTCGGGAGGTGTGGCCTCCTTCGTGTGCCAGGCCACAGGCGATCCCAAGCCACGGGTGACCTGGAACAAGAAGGGCAAGAAAGTGAACTCCCAGCGCTTCGAGGTGAGCTGGGGCTGGGGTGGGGGTGCCCTCTGCCCAGCACACCCCTGCAGGTGGGGCCACAGCTCCCATCCTGCACTCCCCAGTACCACAGGGTTCCCTAGCCCACCACTCCGAGCTGTGTGTCCTCAAGCAAGGCCTTGCCTTTTCTGAGTCTAAACTTACATCCCCACCTGGGAGGAAAATTCGCACAGCTGAGTACACACGTGACCACGTGACCATGCCCTGTAATCAGTGTAGAGTATGTGGGCTTCAGGCTCAGCTCCATCCAGGTGCTTAGCATGGTCCTGTGGGCATCTCTTGGCTCCTTTTCTTTAACTGTGACTGGTCCTGGGTGGTGTCTTATGTGCACACTTGTGTGTCCCCCCCAGCACACACGTGATACCCATCGCTGATGGATACCATGTGTCTGAGGCGGCTACTGTCCCCACCCCAGCAGCACAGTCCTGCTGGGATGGAACCCACCCTGGGCCCGCCTCACTGCTCACCTGTCCCTGTCCCTGTGTGTGTGTCCCCCATTTGTGTGTCCCTGTCCTACGTCCCGACCCTCCCTCCCCGCAGACCATTGACTTTGATGAGAGCTCTGGGGCGGTGCTGAGGATCCAGCCGCTGCGGACACCCCGGGATGAGAACGTGTATGAGTGCGTGGCCCAGAACTCGGTGGGAGAAATCACTGTTCATGCGAAGCTGACCGTCCTCCGAGGTACTGGCCCCCGGGTGCACAGTCCCCGAGCCTGGAACCCTCCTCGTTGCCTGTTGCTTTGTTCTTTAAGGACTTGGGTTTGTCCGCCCCCAACACTGCCCACCCCTGCGGTTTGTGTGGTTTAAATGTTTGCACTTAGCGGGTTTCAGGCTCCGCTTGATCTAGGTGCTCAGTTAGTGCTGTCTGGTGTCTGTCCCTGTGTCTCCTGTGACCCTCTGTCCCCAGGTAGCTTGGGTCACAAGTGCCCTGCCACTCAGAAGCAGATAGCCCTGGTTGGTCTCACATCCACCTGGAGCCACCAGTGGGCCAGCCGCCACAGAAGAACTTAGCAAAGGGTGGGTCCCCCAAAGGCAGGATGGAACAAGCCCAACAGCCTGAGCCCCAGACACCCTGTGCCCTGGCTCATTCTAAGGGACACTGAGAAGTCCCTTTAACACTGGCACCAGACAACAGTTCAGAATCCAAGGCAGCCGCTTTGGATCTGTGTAACCCGGGCCGGGCTAATGAACCTGTAAGAACTGGGGTGTCTGTCCCTTAGGGACATTGCATTGTGGTCATGAGCGTCTGCCCTGGGCATTGCAGGTCCCCAGGGGCTCTCTTGTGAAGCTGGGACGCAGGGCCAGTCACATTGGTGAGAGCTCTGAGCCACCCCAGGGCACTGTGCTATCGGGGGATTCCGTCATTTCTAACAAGGGGCCTCACAGTGCGCTCTGTGACCGCCAGAGCCTCTGCGGGCAGGGGCGGAGCTGGGCAGAGTCCACACACCCCAGGCCCCTCCTCTCCCTTCTCTCTTTGGGATATTTTTTGCCTTGACCTTTCCCGGCACAGACTCGGCAGCCAGCCTCCTGCTGCCCCGTGCCAGCCCCATTGCCAACACTCCCAGAGTTGGGACTCACTCTGCATCCATCACGCACAGATCACTGGGACTCTGGAAAGATTCTCCAGCCCTCTCAAGCCCCAGACACCTCCCTTTGTTCTTTGATCATTGCCTACTCCCCCCACTGAGGAGGCCCCAGGACAGACACCCTCCCCCTCCCCGGCCCTCACAAGCTCAAGCTATGCCTCCTGCCCCCTGTGGGCTGCTAGAGCCAAAGCCATTGCGCCTGCCTCCCTCCTTCCTTCCTCTCCATCTAATGATGACCCAGGGTGTGGCATGTGGGGACACCGGGAAGTGGGCCCCTCCCCAACTCTGTACCCCAGCTGGCTGCTGCAGTGCACATGCACACACAGGACCCTTCTGGGCTGTCTGGAGCCTGCTACACCTAGGGTTGTGTTCCCTACCAGGACAGTGGCTTCTTGTTCACTTCTGTCCCCTGCCGCCTTCATGGTGCCACCATCCCAAGCTTGTGACCGTTACGCTCCCCTCCATCCACAGCACCCCAAGTACTCCTGAGAATCCAGGCTTTTCCCTCCAAACACTTTCAACCACAAGCCAAACGCTCCTGTTGCAAACACCAGTTTTGGTGTCATGGCCGGGGACGTGCCACCCATGACAGGGCCTCCTGTGTGAGAGGCTGTGCCTGTCACACTGTTAACACAGCAGACGGTGCCCCAAGTTCTTGGTCCTTGGTTTATCCCATCTTTTTCTTTTTTTTCTTTTCTTTTCTTTTCTTTTCTTTTTTTTTTGTGTTGTTTTGTTTTGTTTTTCGAGACAGGGTTTCTCTGTGTAGCTTTGCGCCTTTCCTGGAACTCACTCTGTAGACCAGGCTGGCCTCGAACTCACAGAGATCCGCCTGCCTCTGCCTCCCGAGTGCTGGGATTAAAGGCGTGTGCCACCAACGCCCGGCAATCCCATCTTTTTCTAACACAGCCAGTTAGGAGCATGTCTGGCGACCCCCGTGCTGGCTCTAGTGTCCTGTTGTCCGTGTGCGGCACGGGCCCCTGGCAGTGTCTCATTCCCACCTGCCATCGCCAGGGAGCAGTGGTCTCAGGGGCATGCTGTTCTTTCCTCTCCGTTCTGGGCGACGGGGTGTCGGACTGGGATTCTGCAGTGACATGGTCATGTCCCAGTAAACTGGGTTTGACATTCTGGAGGGGACGTTTGGGTTCTGAGGAGTTCTGGAAGGATCTAGAACAAGTCCATCTGTTCCAGGGGACGTTTGGATGGAGGCAGGTGTAGGGGTTGAGTTGGAAGGAGGGGACTGCAGGAGTAGGAGGCCCGGGGAAGGGTGACTGCTGCTCCAGTTGGGATGCTAAGGGGCCGGTGTGGGTCTCACCTCTCCATGACACCCAGTGTCCCCATCTCTAGCTGTCCCAGGAGCAGTGTTAGCCCAGGTTAGCCCAGGTAATAGGGAGCTGTAGCAGGTGATGGAGAGCCCTCTGTGCTGGACCATCAGTCGAGCCCATGATTCTCCAGCTCTACACATAGCAGCCATGGAGGTCTTGGGGCGTAAGCCAGAGAGGGTGGCGGGAGGGTGTTGGCTAGGACTGCGGCCACCCAGGCCCCATCCTTAGGGCGTTTCCCACAATAACCAGACTTCTGTCCCATTTTCTCCCCGTCTTCACACCCCCAGAGGACCAGCTGCCCCCCGGCTTCCCCAACATCGACATGGGCCCCCAGCTGAAGGTTGTGGAGCGCACGCGCACAGCCACCATGCTCTGTGCCGCCAGCGGGAACCCTGACCCCGAGATCACCTGGTTCAAGGACTTCCTGCCTGTGGACCCCAGTGCCAGTAATGGGCGCATCAAGCAGCTTCGATCAGGTGGGCACGGGTGGCCGACGGGATGCGGGTGCCATCAGGGGTAGCAGAGGGCCCACACCTCGGGCCTGGTGGGGGTAGGCTGGTACACAGCATGGTAGCTGTGACCCGAGGATGGGACGTGGTGCACGTGGAGCTGGCTAGGAGCAGAGCTCAGGCCCAGCACTCAAACCACAGGGCGCCACAGAGGCCCAAGTGGGAGCAGGGCTCTGGGACTCAGCAGTGTGCATTGTGGGTGAGGACGGCTGTAGCCGGTGGGTAACTGCAGAGCGCCGGCCATGCAGGCAGGTAGGCGGGGGATGGGACCCCAAGTCCAGAGTGTGTTAATAGGATGTGATCAGTCAAGGGAATGGGGAGCCATAGGAGGTGGGGGACATAGTGACAGAGCAGTCAGGTGCAGGGAGCCCAGGGGAGCTGGGTATGGCAATGACCAAGGGTTTGCAGCACCAGAGGAGATGGAGGGCCACCGGCATGCGGAGTGATGGGGGCCACAGAGGCTCCTGGGAATGCCCTCGGTGCTGAAGGTGTCAGAACCAAGCAGTGTAGATGAGTGTCTGTCATGGTCTCAGCCAGTCTGGGGAGCCCTGGGATGGAGGCCAGGCCTGGGACTGGTGAGGCTGGGTGGTTCATGGTAATGTTTCAGCAGAGACCCCACTTAGCCCATTGACCAGTCTGTGTGTCTGTCTGGGGCACCATGTTCCCTGTCACTTGTCTGTCTGTGTGCGTGTGGCTCCCTGAGTGGCTCACCCTGCCTCCCGTGTGTGGGCAAAGTCCAGGGACTGGGCCCTCGGCACACGAGTGTCCGCTGGCCCGAGTGTCGCCTGTGACCCCCTGTATCTCTTGGTCTCCCCAGCACCCCACGCCAACCTCTTCACGTTCTCACTCTACTCCCCCCAGCATCTCCCTAGCAAGGTCGCCCCTTGTCCTCGAGAGGGCCACTCTGCCCTCCCACCCCAAAGTCCCCTGAGACGGCTGCCCAATGGCAGCCGCAGTGATCTGCTCACAGCTCGGGGGAGCCCTCGTGCTCCCAGGTGTCTCCTGACCATCACGTGGCCACGGTCCAGGGGCGACAACTAAGCATTGTGTAAACATACCACCCTGGGAGCTGTCCACACCCTGTGGTCCCTCCTCCCTTGTGCCCACGAGCAGCCAGATGCCCAGTGGCCGCCCTGTGACCTTCTTCTCTCTTCTCCTTCCTCTCTGTAACGCTCAGAAAGCTTTGGTAAGTCCTCACTTCTTTGCCACGCCAACCACTAACGGTCCTGCCACCCCTCTGCCCCCACACTAACAGCCACCGTGACAGTAACTGACCCACTGCGTGTGGCATGTGTACTAACGCCCTCTCCTGCCCCCCACGGTGGGCTGAAGACAGACCCCACCCATAAGGAAAAGAGGAAAAACGCCACCGGACCCCAGGCTGGGAGACCTCACACCTCATGAGCCCCCGCTCCAAGTGGGAGGAGATGGGATTTAATGCCGAAGATGCTGTGTCTAACTGGAGCATTCATTCTGACACCAGCTGCCAGGCCAATTCTTGCTAAAGTTATAGTGACTGATACAAGCTGATACCCAGAACCATCACAGTAAAAGTGGAAATGGAAACAGGGTTCCTTTTCCCTGTGGGAGTCACAGCTCCAGCAGTGCCCTGGCACCTCGGCCACTAGTCCACGCAAAGTTAGAATTCCATGTGGCCGTTCCTGACTCCCACCGACAGTAGGTGGGGAGGCCTCTGTCTCTATGGGGCATCGTGGTTACGCACCTTTCTCCCCAGCACTCAGGAGGCAGAGGCAGGAGGATTGCAATGAGTCAGAGGCCAGCCTGATCTACATAGTGAGTTCCAGGCCAGCCAGGGCTGCATAGACCCTGTGTGGGGTATGAAGGGGGTAGCAAGCACACAGAGCGGGGAGGGTTCGGGGTACATGTCCACAGCTCAGAAGGTATGAGACATGGTGTCCAAGCCCTGCTGCCTTCTGCCAAGAGGCTGCTGGCCCTGCTTGGCTTTGGCCCCGGGAAAGGAGCATCATTAGAGGCCGCGTGGGCACTCCAGCCTGGAACCTCCTCTTCCCTGGGTGTGGCCGACCCACAGACGGCTTTTTCCTCTTTTCCTTCGGGATCGAAAGAGGCCACGGGCTCCCTCCGCCCTCTGCTCCCTTCCCACATCTCCCTCTCAGCCTTGGTGACACCTGTCCCCACGGCACCAGTGCCCAGCCCTCTAGCGCTAACTCCTGTCCCTCCCTGGTCACTAACAAGACTCCTGGGATCCTGCTGCTACCCACCCTTCCCCATTTGGATTTCAAAGCAACCCCTTGCTGGAACCCCCAAAGTTACCTGAGGGAAGAGGTGCAGTCTCCCTGGGGGCGCACCCAGACCTTGGGAGGCCGCCTGCAGGAAGCACCCGCCCCGAAGTCCCACAGCCCCAGCCTGGAGCCCTCAGGAGCTGGCTGCAGCTGCACTGCCCGGCAGAGGGACAGGTGTGGCTCCTGGCCCCGCGGCCCCCTCTCCCGTGACATTCACCTGTGTCTCTCTGTTTCCCTTACAGAAAGCACCCCTATCCGAGGTAAGAGGTCTGCCCCTCACCAGCCAGCCCTCAGATCTCACTAGCCCCCACCCGCCACAGGGCTCTTCCCACATCCCTCTGGTGTTTGTGTCTGTCTGTGGTTTGGGCTGAGTGTGGCTGCTGGGGACCGTGTGGGCATCCAGCTGCAGGGACAGGCACTGTCTCCGGGGTCCACCTGAACCCCAGCCCGCTGCAGAGTCCTCACGCACAGCCATCTGCCATGAATTGCAAAAGGGCCTTCTAAGATTTAGGGGTGTTCAGACTGGAGGGATCAGAGAAAGGAATTCTCCAGAGATGGGTCTGATACCCCGCTTCCCCAGGGCACATGAACACAGACCCAGTGTGACATGCTGTGCTGCCTCTCATAGGTTTCCTGCCCTCTCTGGTCTCTGCAGTAGCCTTGAAGTCAGTAGGAAGCATTCTATGGTGGCCATCATCCACCACCACCCAAGAGAGAGGACATGGGTGTCTCTGGGCCCTGTTACTACTGGGTACAGCTGTCAACAGAACCAGAGAATGTGAACAGGAAGTCTGGACCAGCAGGGTTTGGGAGCCTAGGGTTCCTGCACATGGCTGCTGCTGCATCGATCTCAGTAGGAGCTGGGATGCAGGCCTGTAATCTGACATACTGAGCCAGACTCCCTTGCCTTTGCTCTGCCGTAAATCAAGCATGGTGAGGCAGGCCTTTGTGGCAGGCGTGGCTGCCTCCACCTCACTTTCTGTTTTTAGTTTGTAAACGCTAAACTGTTTCACGGAGGCTGAGATTTCAAATGTCCCTGTCTTTGCTGTGAAGGGGGAATACCTGGCTTTAACTTGTTTGAGATGTCCTTGGGGAAGCGTGGCCTCCTTCAGAGCCCTGTGGGTGCGGGGGATCACAGCTCCCTCTTTGGGTCCTCCGTGTTTGAGTTCCGTTTTTTGTTGGATTTTGGAACGAGGTCTCCCGTAGCCCAGGCTGGCCTGAGGAGCATGCTGATCTTCCGCCTTGGGCGTGCACCACCAGCCTGGCTCAGAGGGCTGGGACCTCAGATGTGGGTCGCCCTGGGTCCCAGGCCCTGGAGTGAGGAGTCTGGGGCTTATCAAGGTCTCTACGCTCTACGCGGGGCTTCAGACTTGAGATCTGACCCAAGCCACTGTGCGTGTGGCCCCCAGGACTGCACCCAGCAGTCAACTGTCAGCCGCCGCCCTGAGGAAGCACTGTTCCTTTCCGCTGACTGGCAGCTGCCCTGGAGGGGAAAACCTGGGCCCACTGCCACCACATGCAAGTCTGGGTGGCCTGTTGGTCCACAAGAGGCTGGGGTGGCCTCTGTTTTCTCCCCATGACCCTGGGAGTTGCACCCCACGATGCTGTGCCCCATGGAGCCCCTTCATGGTGGGCAGTACAGATGTGGCAGTGGAGTGCTTGTTGGGCCAGCCCCGACCCAGTGGTGTCAGTCATGGCCAAGGTCCCATGCCCTGTCCCTGCAGGTGCCCTGCAGATTGAGAGCAGCGAGGAGACCGACCAGGGCAAGTACGAGTGTGTGGCCACCAACAGCGCAGGTGTACGCTACTCATCGCCCGCCAACCTCTACGTGCGAGGTAGGGAACTCCGCCAGGCAGAGGCAGGGACCCACTGTCCCACCCTGTCCCATCCCTGGGCTCACGGCCTCCGGCTCCCCTGTCCTGTGCCGACCCGAGCAGGAAGGCCCTGACCCCATCCACGGGGTCATTGGGATGACAGTCACCACACTTTGGGCCTCTGGGGGTCTCACTGATGGCAGGGTGGGTGGGAGCAGAGCCGGGTTTGGGGGGCCGATCTCGGGCCTTACAGGGCTGGGGGAGCCTGAGGGCCACCGCCCCCTCCCCGCCCCGCCACGTCCCCACCCCCGTTGGCTTGTGTGGTGTGTGTGCCTCCTGTACCCTGCTGGCTTTGCTTCTCTGACCCTGTGGCCTCGTGGCTCCCTGCTTCCCCGCCCCGTCCAGTGTCCTCTAGTGAAGACTGTGGGGAATGGGGTTCCCACCGGCGTCCCAGAACCCAGTGCTCGCTCTAGAAGGAATATACCCAGACCGTGGGAGGCCAGGGCCACGGCTCACACCCGTGCCTGTGGCTTGGTGGCAAGACATGCTGCCCAGCCCTTGGGACCCCATGTGGGTCTCAGAATCCCAGGCTCGTTCAATTGTGGCTGGAAGCCTGGGGTCCTTGACAGCCGCCTCCCCATGCCTCCGCCCCCAGGAGGCTTCCCGCAGGACCCTTGGTGCGCCCTCCTCCATGTCCCACGGCTACACCGGGGCTCCCATCGCTTGTATCAGTTGACCTGCTCACCTTCCTCCCCCAGCCTCAGTTTCCCTGCAGTGCCCCTGGCCTTCATCCCTTTCCACCCAGGGAGGCCAGCAGGCTGTCCCTCCCCCTCCAGCCCTTGCCTTCCTCAGCCCCTAGTCAGCTCCTTTGGGTCCTGGCTGTGGGTTTTACATCTTGGCTCCAAGCAGGAGGCCGTGTGGAGGGAGGGTGCAAGTGGATGGGAGGGGGGCCAGTCTGATCTTCTGCCACCCTGGCACCCGGTGAGTTGTGGTCCCTGCAGGACTCTAGCGCCCGGTCTTCATCTAACTTGTGTGTGTCTTCGTGGACACTGGGGATGGGGGGTTGTGAGTCTGGTAGGGTTCAGAAAAGAGGGGACCGCAGGGGTGGAGCGGGGAGGGTGGAGCCCTTAGTGAGGGTGTGAGGAGGGAGGAGGGCCCTGTGTGTCCCGGCCGCCCCGCCCTGGGGGCAGGTGAGGGTCGGGAGAGCTAGTCGGCGGCGCTGCTGGCTGTGCTCGGCGCTGAGCCAAGACAGGGAGCTTTATGTTCTTTTTTCTTTTTTGATTTTAATTTTTTTTATTTTTTTGGTTTAAAGAAAAAAAAAAGCAAACGATTGCAGCTTTAGCCGTGGGAAGTCCTCTTTTTACTCTCTGTATCTCCCCTATTTTTTCTCTTCTTCCCATGTCATTGTGCGCATCAAACCCCCTTTACATCCCTCAGAGCTTCGAGAAGGTTGGTGTGGTTTTTTTCTTTTTTACTTTCTTTACCCACATTTTTACATTCTGAAAAAAAAAATAACAGCTGACACGTGCTCACACACAAGAAGCACACGCAGACACACGCACACACGCACACACGCACACGGAAAACGAATAGCAAAACAGACAAAGTGGAATGAGGTACCGAGCCTAAAGCAAACAACCCAGAAAGACACACAGACGTAATGTCAGCCGCCGGCGTGGCCGGCACACGCGATGCTTGCATTGTGGTCGCCTCTGCATCCCTTGGTAATGTTGTTGCTAAGTTTTTTGCACTCCTCGTCGTCATGGTAACTTGGGCCTGATGCATGCTGGGAGAATGTAAAAAAAAAAATTTCTCTACAGCCCACTCCCGTCAGTTTGGTGGACCCCGGCCTTCTGTTGGAGTGTTTGTCCTGTTTGTTTTGTTTTCCTGGTTTCTTAATTTTTTTATTTTTTTAAACTTTTTTTTTATGTTTCGTTTTGGGGGGATCGATTGCCCCCTCCTCCGCTCTGCCTCCCTTCACTGGATGCCCTTCCCCCCCAAAGCGATGTCTTTGGTTCTGTCTTGTTTTGTGCTGTTTGGTTTTGGTTTCCTTGGCCTGAGCTGTTGTGGTCGTTACCAAACGCATTGTGAGTTCAAAGCCAGTGTTCCTGTCCCAGCTGTCACCCAGAGGGCGGAAGGGGTCCCACAGCTGGGATGCTTTGATGAAAAGTGACCACGTAGGCAACACAGGACGGACGGGGCAGGACTGGGGGCGCCTTGGTCAACTGGCTCCTAGTTGACGTTGTCCGGTTCCCTCCGGGCGGGCGGCTGGCAGAAGGACATCCCCAAGGGCATTTCCCATCCTCCTGCCTCAGGATATTTAAAACCCTGCTCTCCCAAAGAATACACCCAGGGGCTGCCAGTGCCGAGTTCCCACTCAGTATCGGCCAACCCAGAAGAGAGTGGGTGCTACAGCATCAGAGTCTCGAGCACTTGGCAGAAAGTGCAGTGTGACACCGGCAGCCGCTTCATGCATGCCGGCTGGGCTCATCTAGAGCTGCCCTTTGCGGGGCGGGATGTACCTGGCCAGCGAGCTTGTCTGCAGCGCGCGCCTCTGCCTCCAGGGGATGTTAGCTGCTGCTCCCTTCTCTCGGGCTCTGGACGCAGCCACAGGTGTGCTGTCCCTCAGCGTGGTCACTTTCTGGTCACCCAAGCATCAGGGCTGTGGAATTCCCGAGAAGACCAGGGGCATTTGGGGCGTGGCCGCTCCTCCACTCTCTCTTTTCCTCCACTCCCTCCCTCCCCTTTTGTCTGCCCCTCCCTCTTTCTAAACTTTCTTTTTTCCTTCTCTGTCTTAGCTCTCTCTTGCTCTCTCTCGTTCTTCTGAGATCCACACATCCACTGTCTGTCCTATCCACAATAATAAAATCCCTTTCATGCCCAATTCACTCTCCAGCTGAGGACCAAGCCCACCCACCCCCAGGTCACCCTCTCCTCCAGCCTCCTCTGTGCCTCCAGCTTATTACATCTAAAGCGCTGTCAGAAAAGGTCTAGATGCCTCAGGAAGGGACATTGTTGCTCCTGCTCTCAGCCTGAGCCCTGGCAAAGCAAGTCCTGGTACACTGTACCTGGGTGACAGGGACCCCTGAGGGCCACCTGGGGTTGGTGAGCAGTGCCGTCCAGCCTGAGGCAGGTGCTGATGTCCACATGTGTGACCTTGGCTGTTCATATGACTTCTTAGGGTTCCTGGTCCTCATAGGAACTGTGAAGTTCCTGATTGCTTGCTGGCTCTAAGAGCCAACAGCGTCATGTGCCCTGGGTGGAGAAGGTACTCACAGGAGTTGAAAGGCGGGGAGGAAGGGGGCCCCTCTAGCCGTAGGTGGTCAGGTGCCCCCCCATGCCCTCTGTTTAAATGTGACAGCTTAAGGGACCGTGGTGAGACTTGCCTGGTTGCAGCCTGTGGGGGCTGCCTCAGAGAGCATCCCAGTGCAGAAGCAAATCTGCTAGCCCGGGACCGTATGGTCTTCACTGGTGTTTGCCTCAGCCCTATCCACTGCGGGCAAGCAGCTCCTCTGGCGCCAGTGATGTCATTTTCCCCTTGTGACTTTCTCTGAGGAAGTCCTGGGGCCCAAGAGGCAGAAAAGGGAGCCTGGAGAGAAAAGGTCCCTGGCACAGAAGTACCCACCAGGAGAACAGCAGAGTGACACAGAGCCCCAGCCACCCTCCCCTAAGTGGCAGGCTCAGCTGCTGCTGAGGGAGCCCAGGAGCTGTCCAGTCCTTGACCTCTGAGGACTAAATGGCCAGAGCCCTATATACGACTATTTTTAAGTACACATTCTGCACCTCTCTGGGGTTTCCCTGAGGGAAGACAGTGCCAGGAGACAGACAGATTGCGTCATTGCAGGCTGCTCACATTTTCCTCATCAGTAATTTAAAGCTGTGAGCCTTTAACAGGTTCTCGGTTTAACCGAAAAAGATGGCACCCGTAGGCACCCATCGGAGTACAGCATTACTGAACCATGATGCACCTAATCAAGTTAATGGCGCCTCCCCACCTGCTGCAGAGGGACAGCCTCCCACCTACAAGGGACTTGAGGTGGTGCGCATTCAGGCTGCCCAGTCCCTGCTCGGCCCTCGGCTCTTGCAGGCTGACCTGCTCTGCTCCTGTTGCTTGGGGAGACAAGTTGGCCGTCGGTGAGGCAGCACCCATGTCCTGGAATTTGTCTTCTAGGTCCCTCCATTCCCAAAATGGGGCCAGAGATAATGGGGCCTGGAGCTCCTCTCACTTCTCGTGTCTCCCAGGTGCTTCTGTGCGGTCTGTTGGCCAGCTCCCCATTCTGACGGCCCCTGACCGGGGAGGTGAGGGTACACCATCCCCATCATCCTGTCTGGTCTCAGGGCAGGGAGACTCCAGCGGGGTCTGGTGGGGGGCGCAGGAGCTGCCCCACAGGAACACTGAGCACTGACTGACATGTGGCCTGCTGCCTGCCTCACCCCTGCATCTGTGTCCCTGTGGGTGGGGTGGGACGGACATTAGATTACACCTGGTCCTTGGGAGAAGCCACAGTGTCCCACAGCCACAGTGGTGGGTGGCGATGGGGAAGTCAATTGGCAAAAATGTGAGGGAGCGAAGAGGCTGAGACTGGGCACCCCCCCATGGAACAGCTGGGAAGTGATCTGTAGTGGAGTATAGACCCAACAGCCTGCCACAGCCACGGCTCAGATGCCACAGCCACGGCTCAGATGCCACAGCCACGGCTCAGGGCCCTCTGGGCCTTCATGTGGCAGCTTCATGGCCAAGGGAGCTGGTGGCGGACAGGGAGGCAGGCGGGGAGGGTCTCAGGATAGTGAGGGTGGAGGGGAGGGGAGGGAGATGGGCTCTGAGCTTGGGCCTCTGCCCCTTCCGTCCGTGACAGGTGTAATCTAAGCTTAACTCACCCCCACCCTGGAGGCTGCACAAGTCCTCGGCACCCCACCCCCCAGCTCCCATCCACATATCCATTTTGGAGTTCAGAGAACCAGCCACGTTTTTCTCTCACCCCAAAATGCCCCATAGACCTCCCCTCCCCCACCTGCAGCTTGCTCGATGTTAATCATGTGACACTGTCGGACCCCTTACCTAGCGCTTCAACCAGATCACCTCACTGTTTTGAGTTTCCTTCCCCACTCACCTCTCCTGCCCTGCCCACCCACCCCTCACCCCCAAACCCCCACTTTTAAGTTTTGGTCTCTGCCTCTCTTCCTGCCTGGGGGAGGGGCTGTCTCCTGGTTGCTTTGATGGTTTTTCAGTTGGTTTGATTTTTTTTTTTTTTTGCCATGTGAATCGGGGTTTGAAGCGACCATCCCCTCCTGACCTGCCACCACCATCCCCCACCCTGCCACCCAACCCTCCTGACCCCACTCGCCCACGCGGGTTCCCCCTGCTGGGACCCTCCCGGCTACTCGGTGACCAGAAGCGCTGGGGACCAGAGCCAGCTGGAGCGTGCCGAGGACCAAGGCTGGTGTTGCCCCTTATAACCCGCCTGGACCCTCCTTTCAGGTCGGTAATTTGGGGCGGGGGTCCCGCGGGGCCTGTCCGTCCCGTGGGCTCTGTGCCCACTTTATATCCTAATGTGCACCTCAAGCCTGCAGCCGAGGGGTGGAGGAACAAAGTGGGCGGGCGACGACCCAGAACTGGGCAGAACACAGCATCAGCCATCACCCGCACGGGCGGAAAGATGCACCCTTCCCCGCAGACTCTGGCACACCAACCCACTTCCTGAAGAACATAGGAACCAACAAGGGGCCATGGAAGCCAGTGGGCAGCGTGTCGTGGATGCCCCAGACACCTCGCAGCCAATTGACATGTCCATGTAATGATGGGAGCTGTCAATTAACTGATAGAGGCTGGCTGTTCAACTGAGAGCCACCAGCCATTTACCCTATAGCAACTGGCCGTCTAACATGTAGAGGCTGGCCGTTTAACTGATAGCCACTGGCCGTTCAGCTGACAGTGGCCAGCCACACCAGGGACAGTGGACGACGTGTCCTTGGGTTCTTGTGGTCCTATCCAGCGTTGAATGGCCGCAGTCACAGCCCTGGATGGAAACTCTATATCCAGGTTGCTGTGGCTTCTGTATTCTGGAAGCTGAGGTCTTTTCCACACAGCAGTGCCCTCAACATAAACTAAGGTCGGGTCAGGAATGAGCAAGGCCTCCTTGCTCCTTTTTGAGGACAGAGGTGAGCCCTGTAAGCTCTGGGCGCTGCCCCTTTGGGGTTCCACACATTTGCATAGGAGCTGTTCACCAGTGACCTCTTGAGTGTGACAGATATCCCTCAGCCAGGGCCCACGGCTCACTTAGCTGAGGGCTTTTGCCCTCTTCTGGGTCCCCAGTAAAGACGCACATTTAACAGGACCCAGAAGGTGAGAAAGGGACATTGAGCTGTCCTTGCTGGTCATGTGCGAGTGGCGGAGAGCAGGCAGGGGCTTTGAGGTTGGCAGCTGCTCATCCTCATGAGCTCTCACCTCTCTGACCTGCTGTCTCCTCTGCAAACTGGGCTTGTTGAATGGGATCAAATGAGGCAGATGTGCAATCAAGATCTCCAGTTCCAGTGTCCGGCTCACAGGCAGTTGTGAAGTGCACGTCTGAGCTGAGGCTGAACCATTGCCTTGAGATGGAGGCCAGCCTGGGCTATAGAGCAAGACCCTGTCTCAACAGATAGCTGTTGGCTGATTGACATAGCAGATAGATAACAGCCGCTGGGGGGATCAGTGGCAGCAATGAGTGATAATAGGTAACCAGTTGAATCTCTTGTCACTGGGGCCTGGACAACAATATTGGCAGCCACCTTCCTGGGTTGGGCGCCCTGGCGGGCTCTGTCCCCTCAGAGCCCGTTCCCTGCAGGTCACCTCTGCTGATACACAGGGGACTTAGACCGGTGGCGGCCGAGGCCTCTGCCTCTGGGTTCTAGTGTACTGTGCCCTGAGCGAGATTCAGGGGTCTAGAGAGATGGGGTTCTGGGTCTGGGTTGGTCTGCCCTGAGGAAGCCTTCTCTGGGGGCTCTCACCCCTCGGGTGCCTCACTGCCCAGCCGAGGACCCTGGGTGCTGGGTGGGGAGGCCGGATGCTGTGTTCTGCTGGCGGGGAGGGACCCGGGCATCTCCCTGGGGCAGCCACAGCCCTCCTCTGTTCAGACCCCGATTTTCAGCCCCACACCCATTCCATGTTCTTGCTTGGAGTGTTGTTCCTTTCAGGCACTTTTGTTTGGTCTTTAGATTTCTGTTTTTGCTTTTTTATTTTTTTGAAATTTGTTGCCTCCCCCACCGCCTCCTGGTTTTGGTTTGGACGTCAAATGCCGTTTTCTGTCCTGGATTAATTAGCCTCTCCACACTCATTCCCACTCATTCCGTTTCCATGACAACGCAGCCTCAGCATCTCCCACCCTGAGCCTCGCTGTGGATGCTGGCAGCAGGTGGCCGGCTGGACCCCGGTGCCGCCACCCCTGCTCCTCACCCTCCACCCAGCCCTGTCGGAACGGTGCCCCCCATCCCTGCCCCGCCTCTCCCCTCCAGCCTGCATGGCCCCATGTCTTCCCTACCCCTCCCCTCCATCCCGTGTCCTCCATGACTCTGGACTTTTTGTGGGGCTACGTTTTCTGAAGGGCTCCAGCCCGCAGACCTTCACTCCCATCTCAGTGGCACCCCTGTCTCTGTCTCCTTTGACTTCTACCTGGATTCTGGAAACAACTTGGGGTGTCCACCTGAAGGGCCAGGCTGGAAGGAACGGCACAGGCTGGCTTCTCCCCCTCAGTAGAGCAGGTTAACCCTTTAACAGCAGTTAATGGCAAGTGCCCTCAGGCTGTACCCCTAGAACTGTGTGACAGAGGCGTGGCGATGGCCTTCACGTGTCCTCTTAGGTTGGGACTCAGTTTGTCAGAGAGTCTTCACACACCTAAGGCCGCGCTTTCACTCCTTGACTTCTTTGGGCTCTGGCTGGGTGTCACTCCGAGCCTCACCCCTGGGGAGGAGGCTACTCTTTGAAGCTCGGGTCCCTGTGAGTGTCCCACACCCACCTCAGAACCCACCCAGCTTCCGAAAACGGAGCCCTGGAAATGTCCTGCTGCCTTCCAAGCCCAAGAGGCCCCTGCAGAAGGTGGCATCCATCCCCACCCTCTAAGGAACGCAGCGAACATGCCCTGTCCCCAACGTTTCAGCTCATCGGCTCCCTACTGTTGAGAATTCTCAGTTATGAGTTATTATTGACTATCCTATTTATGGCTCTGCCAGGGCTGATGTGGCAATGTGGCCAGTCACATTGCGTCACATCTGCTAGAGTACCATGCAGCACTGAAGTGGGTCCTTCCCTGTCTCTCTGTCCCTGTCCCCATCTCTCCTCCTCCTCCTCCTCCT
>CABHPP010110735.1:0-12382 GCA_902168425.1 Peromyscus attwateri | reverse complement strand
CCCCCTCTCTCCCTCCCTCCTTTCTTTCTTTCTTTCTTTCTTTCTTTCTTTCTTTCTTTCTTTCTTTCTTTCTTTCTTTCTTTCTATCTATCTATCTATCTATCTATCTATCTATCTATCTATCTATCTATCTATCTCTTCTGCATGATGTTTGTGATTTTTGAGAGCTGCATCTATTGATGGAAACTTGTCCAATCCGACAGAAGCTTCAAGCTTTAGGAGGGTTTCTAACACCCCAAAACCACAAAAATTTCATTAGCATTTTTCTCATCTTTCCCTTGGGGATCGGATCAGAAGGCCATGGGGCTCCCTGGTCCTCTGACCTCCCAGGCTCCGACCTTTCATGATCAGGTTCTGTCCTCGTTCCCAGGAGGGTGGCAGGCCTCACCCCTGCAACTCCGTTGTGTGTCCCCCCCAACCCCAGCACTTGGCACCAGAACCTTCTAGAACCTTCCATGGTAGTTGCCCCTTCTCGGGAGGCCTCCCACTGGAGCCACATCTCTCCACAAAGATGAGAAACTGCCGATAAATTTTTGTGTGTACTTCTGTGCTGCGACCAGCAACTGCTGGTCGGGGAAACCCTGTTGCTATGAGATAACGCTTCCTGTCTCACTCTTGGTAGCTCTATATTGTTTGTGAAGTTCCTACCTTTGAAGTTTCCTTTGTGTTGGAATTTGTTTTTATAATTTGTTTGGTTTAATTTTTTTGTTGTTGTTCTGTTTTCATTTTGGGGAATGAACGACCTGGGGACTGTAATGGCCCTGTTTATATTTAAATGGTTTTCTACCCTTTCCCCCCCTTTTTTTCTCTTTCCTCCTCCTCATCCTGTCCTTTCCTCACTCTCCTGCCAAAACCGCCGCCTGCCCCCCCCAGTCCGCCGTGTGGCGCCCCGCTTCTCCATCTTGCCCATGAGCCACGAGATCATGCCCGGTGGGAACGTGAATATCACCTGTGTGGCTGTGGGCTCTCCCATGCCCTACGTGAAGTGGATGCAGGGGGCCGAGGACCTGACGCCTGAGGATGACATGCCCGTGGGCCGGAATGTTCTAGAACTCACGGATGTGAAGGACTCAGCCAACTACACGTGTGTGGCCATGTCCAGCCTGGGTGTGATCGAGGCGGTGGCTCAGATCACTGTAAAATGTAAGTCGGGTCCACAGTGGGGGCGCCGTGGACATGACACATCCCTGACCCTGACACCAGGGTGGGCGGGGCTAGAAGCAGCAGATGAGCCTGGCTAGAGGGTGTGGGACTGATGCTGGGGATGATCCCAGGCCTTCAGAACTGAGGCAGGAGGATCGGAGGATTTGAGGCCAACTTGGGGCTGCACAGCAAGCGTAGAAACCCCAGGGTGAAGCTCTCAGTTTCCCAGCAGGGTCAGGTCTGGGAAGGTGAGGTGGGAGTCTGGAGGTTAAACGGATGGTTCAGACACTGGGAGGAGGGCAGCCTGTGCCAAGACCCTGGACTCAGGGGAGGGGACTAAAGACTCCCGGTGGCTTGAGTTCTCAGTGAGAATCAGAGGCCAAGCTTGAGGGCCTGTGAATCCCGGCCCTCCACTTAGATGAGATGAGGTGTTTTGAAGTGGTATCATGTTTGCTTGTATCTCACGGCTGTGCAACATTGAGGCTGTAAGGTAGAGCTGAATTCAAACACGGTAGAGCTGAATCCAAACATGGGGCAAGTGTGCAGTGAGCCTCAGTCACCGCAGGCCTGTGGGTTGTGCCGAAGGTTGAATGTGTGACCACCAGGCCTTGTGGTGTGTGAGTTATAATAGTTGGGGGTAGAGGTGGGGGCTGGAGAGATGGGTCAGAGGTTTAGAGCACTGCTTGCTCTTCCAGAGGTCCTGAGTTCAATTCCCAACAACCACATGGTGGCTCACAACCACCTGTAATGAGGTCTGATGCCCTGGCTTGCAGGCATACATGTAGACAGAACACTGTCTTTACACATAATAAATAAGTAAATCTTTAAAAAAAAAAAAAGGGGGGGGGTTGGGGATTTAGTTCAGTGGTAGAGCGCTTGGCACAAGGTCCTGGGTTCGGTCCTCAGCTCAAAAAAAAAAAGTTGGCTATGAACCCCGGCTGGTGGGTGGAGATGATGGGGGTGGGTGTCATGATGTGAGCCAAAGCCGGGGAGGGCAGGAGCCACGTCTGTTTAGGGACAAAATTGTGGGGACGAAAGTGTGGAGTGGAACTCCTGAAAGAGTGAACCGCAGGGAGAAGGGCAGTGCCACACACGGTTCCTAACGGGAGACACCGCTCCTCCGTAAATGTCTGTTTCCACAAATGGGGGCAGGACAGGGTCTTACTGTGTAACCCAGGCTGGCCTGGAATTACCATCCTCCTGCCTCAGCCTCTCAAGTCCTGAGATGGCAGGTAAGCTCCACGACATATCCTGCAAATACTGTCCTGGTGGCCCCTGCCCGCTAACCTGGCACTCAGGAGGTGGGCAGGAGGGTCAGTGCAAAGCCATCCTCAGCTACATAGTGAGGTCAAGGCTAGCCTGGGCTACCTGAGGCCCTGTAATTTTATTTTTTGAAGTAAATATCTTTTAACCTTACATTAACTTTTAGTTTCTACTGTGTCCACTCCTCTCTGACATGGTAGTGTGAAAGTCAGCCATTAACAGTGTTGTTATGCTCTAATAAAGCTTTACTTAAAACTTTGAAAACATGAGTGATGAGATGCGATGGGTGGGGTTATTAGGCTTGTGTATTTGCTGAGGACACTGAGGCTCAGATGGGTGTATGGTCTTGAGTCATCCTACCTCCCTCCTGCAGCTCTCCCCAAAGCCCCTGGGACTCCTGTGGTGACGGAAAACACCGCCACCAGTATCACGGTCACATGGGACTCAGGCAACCCCGACCCCGTGTCCTACTACGTAATTGAGTATAAGTCCAAAAGCCAGGATGGACCGTATCAGATCAAAGAGGACATCACCACCACACGTTACAGCATCGGTGGCCTGAGCCCCAATTCCGAGTATGAGATCTGGGTGTCGGCTGTCAACTCCATCGGCCAAGGTCCCCCCAGCGAGTCAGTGGTGACCCGCACAGGCGAGCAGGCACCGGCCAGCGCTCCCAGGAATGTTCAGGCTCGCATGCTCAGCGCTACCACCATGATTGTGCAGTGGGAGGAGCCAGTGGAGCCTAATGGCCTGATCCGTGGCTACCGCGTCTACTACACCATGGAGCCTGAGCACCCGGTGGGCAACTGGCAGAAACACAATGTGGATGACAGCCTGCTGACCACCGTGGGCAGTCTGCTGGAGGACGAGACCTACACCGTACGCGTGCTCGCCTTTACCTCAGTGGGCGATGGGCCGCTGTCAGACCCCATCCAGGTCAAGACACAGCAGGGAGGTGAGGTCTGGGGAGCAGGTCCCCACACACCTGCCACGGGTTTTGTGTTAGAGTCAAAAAGGACAGAATCTGAGCGCCCGGCTTCCCGAAGGCCGGCTCATCTGTTTCTATCTAACTGCCCGCCACCCCCTCCCCCACAGTCACTGGGGAGGAGTCCCCACATGCTGTCATCACAGTGTGTCCCTTCCTAGATATAAGTGATGCACAACTTGAACCCCACCACTGAGGGAGGGGGCAGAGGAAGGCAGGTCCATGGGAGTTTGAGGCCAACCTGGTCTACCCAGCAAATGCCAGGTAGCCTGGACTACACAGTGAGACTGTCAAAATAAAAAGAATGGGTGAAAATAAATGCCCAGCCCCAGGCAATTTCCATTTGTCCTTTCCTTGCGGTAATTAGAAAGGGTGGCAGTGTTCCTCCCTGCTGGAAGAGAAGGGTGGGGAGGCAACTCCAGGGAGTGGGCACCCCCAGGAGAAGACAGTGACTGGTTCTGGAAGCATCCTGAGCCGGGCAGGCAGCGGTGTCGGGAGCCTGGTTTGGGGCTGGAGTTCCCTGGTGAGTCAGGCAGCCTGTGGAGACCGCCCTTCCCCACCTTCCCCTCCCTCCTGTGTGCTTCCCCCCAGTGCCTGGCCAGCCCATGAACCTGCGGGCAGAGGCCAAGTCAGAGACGAGCATCGGGCTCTCGTGGAGCGCACCACGGCAGGAGAGTGTCATTAAGTATGAACTGCTCATCCGGGAGGGCGACCGCGGCCGAGAGGTACCTGGGCTGGGTGGGTGGGAGGGGACAGCTGGGGTGGGCAGCCCACGTGGGCCTCCATGGCCTCTGGTCAGCACTGGCCGCTTACTCACGCCTGCCTCTCCATCTCTCCTGTCCGTTCTCTGCCCACCTCGCCTCTTGTGCGCGTGCCCCTCCTCTCTCTCTCTTTCCCTCTCTGTCCCCCACTCTCGTGGACCTCTGTATCTCCCTGCATCACCACTGCCCCCCTCTCTCCGCCCCTGCATCCCTCCATCCACGCCCACCCCATCCATTCTCAGGTGGGCCGCACCTTTGACCCAACCACGGCCTTTGTGGTGGAGGACCTCAAGCCCAACACGGAGTATGCGTTCCGGCTGGCGGCGCGCTCGCCGCAGGGCCTGGGCGCCTTCACCGCGGTCGTGCGCCAGCGCACGCTGCAGGCCAGTACGTGTCTCTTGGTGCCTTGTCCTTGGGGAGGGGGCCACAGTGGCCACTGACATGGCCGGAGCCCCTGGGTGGGGGCGGGGGTGCCTCCCGCCTGGCCTGCCTCAGCCTTGGCCATGTCTGCCTGCCGTGCCTCAGTTTCCCCAGAGCAGGGTGGGTCTCCCCATGGAGGTGAGACCAGCACAGAATGGCCACTCAGCCACTGGTTCCTCCTTCTCTCCCTGGACATGGAACCAATCCTGTCCCCAGAATGTCCCTACAGGGCCCCAAGGCTGTCATCCCCAAAGGCCCAGGATGACTATCAGGTCCCCCTCAGCTCTTCTCACCTCATAGAGGACATGGCTCTCGAAGCCTCAAGACAGGGTCTCCTGTGGCCCAGTTGCTCAGAGCCATAT
Source organism: Peromyscus attwateri (assembly GCA_902168425.1). NCBI lineage: Eukaryota > Metazoa > Chordata > Mammalia > Rodentia > Cricetidae > Peromyscus > Peromyscus attwateri. The sequence continues at coordinate 7,448 of CABHPP010110735.1, read as the reverse complement.
CAGTTGGGGGGGGAGGCATGTGTGGCCCTGATACAGGGTCCCGGGTCCCTAAAGCAGTTTGCTGTGCCTGCCCAGTCCCCTGTCACAGATGAGTCACCTCTTACTAGGTTGCTGTCTCTGGGCCACGTGGTGGCTCTAATGTCCCACTGCCGTTCCCACCACTCAGCTCAGCCCTCATGGCCCCCTGGGGGCTGCCTCACACCCTGCCTGCTCTGCTCAGCTTGGCCGGCATAGCCTCTGCCACTGTGGTTCCTTGCACCTCCCCTGCCCCCTCAGCCAGTCACATGTGGCCACCAAATGTGGTTCCAGAAGCTTCTGCACTGTGGTGTTCCTCACTCCCCATGTGTGTACACATGGGTCTCGGGTCCCTCAAGGGTGATGTAGGCTTGGGCCAGGGTTTCTCTGAGGGCAAGGGCCACGGTGACCCGGTCCCCCTGCCAGCCTGCCCCCCCACCCCCTCGCTGAGCCCCAGGTGGCTCTGAGGTGGTGATTGCCAGGTGGAGGTCAGTGAGGGTGGCCTGTGGCCTGGAGCCACCGAGCGGCCGGTAGAGGTGGCCCACAGGTGAGTATCAGCCGGTCTTAAGCGACTCACAAACACAGCCCACCCTGCGTGTCCCCTGTCTGCCCTGGGCCACACACGTGGCCCAGAGGAACCTCCAAAGAACCCCGACTGGATACCATACAAGCTTGTCCAGCTCTGGCACATGTCCCCTCCTGAGACACCATGCAGGTTGGGCTGGATTGTGAAGGTCGTGGCCTCCGAGGTCACCCAGAAAGCGTCTTCGGCCCAGCCATGTGCGTTCCAGGGCGGCCCAGGACAGGGAGTGGGGGAGCAAGCTCCCCACTTCTCACCCCGAGACCCAGGGCCAGGCGTGTCCCCGGGGCTGTGGGCTCATTAGGCCCTGTCAAGGGTAGGTGCAGGTCTGCCTGCTGGCCACTGCGGGTGTCCCCAGACCCCGCCGTTCCCCGCCAGCCGGGAGCTGCAGAGTGGCTCTCCCGGCCATGGGCCACCAAGAGCTCATAGCCTTGTACCCGGCGCCGTTCCCTCTCGTAAGAAAGTCTGTTAAGTTAGCGCTTGAAGAAGTGGAAGGTAGGTAAAGACCAGGCGTCTCTGCGAGGCGTCTGTCTGTCTGTCTGTCTTTCTTTTATGATTTTTTCCATCATCGCCACCATCACCCTCACTTCTTGTTTTATTATTTCGGTTTGGTTTTATCGCCTTATCTTCCTCCTGTTCGCAGCGGAAGCACCCTTCCAGCACATCCCCCAGTGGCTTATTTTGTTTCCATCACCCCTGCTTGACTTCCCACCCCCCACCCCGGGCACTTTGGATTGGGGTGACTGGTCAAGAAATGGACCCTACTTCATCCCATGGCTACTGTCCAGTGTTCAGGAAGGGGAGCTGAAGGTCCCACAGCAGCCACCATCTTTGAGGACGAAGCTGTGGTTGATTCTAGGTCCTAGCATGGAAGGTCAGGGATGCACACAGCATCACCGACTAGATGCCAGACTTAGGTATGGCAGGTGACCCGCCCAGCGAGCCAGAGCAGAATGCCTGCAGGTGCAGGTCCGTGGGCCGCCTCTCTGCCACCTGCACAGGCTGAGGTCTGTGGTCTCCAGCTCAAGGCCAGACCACCATAACTGACAGCTGAGCCTGAACCTGAACCTGCTGTGTGTATGGGCTCTGAGTCGGTACTGCTCTTCCTGAGACTGTTTCACTGCCTGCAAACTGAGATCTGCCCCTGGGTTTCCAGGAGGACTGAGAGCTAACGCAGAAGTACACAGAGTGGAGTCTGACACCTCGTAGGTGTGCTTCCAGTCGCAGCAGCTAGATCAGCGGGCTTTGGAGCTGGGTTTCCTGTCTGTGGCCTGAGGCAGGCAGGGTTCAGGAGTGATGACTGAGTGTCTGTGGGTGCTGTGTAGGAGCCTCCCCCATGTCCAGCAGACCAGGCCACAGAGAGCCAGTGTCAGGACCCATTTCAAGCCCCAAAAAGGCATGGGGTACTGGGTGCACAGTAGGTACATGGCATATATTATCAATAATTTCCACAGGTTAGCCTCTGGCCCATAGTAGGGCTACAAATGTTCCCCAGGGCCCTTGATGTATACAGTAGGCACGCCATTGAGAGCAAAGTCCTGATGTCCTGCCCAACAGATAGTAGGTGCTCCTTAAGGGTTGTCTGAAGTTTAAATACAGATCAGGACATAATCCAAATGAAAGCCATCAACCATTGGAGACCAGCTAAATCTGATGCTGGATGCACAGTAGGTCCCAGCACACGGGGCTCTGACAGTTCCACAAGCCTCTTTGTGTGCAGTGAGCATTTAGGCCCACTTGCTGTAAGGAAGTTGGCTTGGTGTTTGGCACACAGCAGGTGCTCGGATCTGTACCTTGTTAGTCTGAAAAGGAACTTTGTGGCTCAGGGTTTGCTCAGAACAGTCCCTGCCAAGATCCTGGCACTGCAACCATTCTAGTGTAAGAGCATGACACCTGACACACAGTAGGTGCTTCATATGTGGACGCTAGAACTCGATTTAATAAAGTCCCTACCACCTGGACTGGCACACCATAGGTGCTTAAGCTAAAGCTCCTAATAGTACCTGACACACAGTAGGTGCCTAATAGATGAGAGCTCTTAATCTTTCACAGGGTATAATAGCCATGTCTGACACATAGTAGGCATTTAATATATGGAGACAATTACTCCAATGTCTGGCGTACAGTGGGTATTTAATTTGTGTGAGCTGTTAGTCCAGTGCCCACATAGTAGATATTTAACATGTGTGGATTGTTCTTGTTTCTCAGTAAAGCCTCTGGCGTAATACATGACACATAGTAGGAATTTAATGTGTGGTCACTGTTAGCCCAGTCAGTGCCTAGCATACAGTAAGTGTTTAATGTATGGATATTACTAGCCCAGTGCTTGGCACACCATAGGTATTTGATATATTAGCTCAGTGCCCAGCTCACAGTAGGTGCTTAATATGTAAGAGTTCTTGATATTCTATAGAGTCCATGGTCCAGGGCCTCACACACAGTGGGTGAATAAAGTATGGAGCCTTCTTTTCAGGAGGGTCCCTAGCACAGTACTGGTACACAGTAGGTGATTTACCTTTTGCAGTCTGACTTCCTGATATACAATGCATAATACCTACCACCTAGGTAAGTGCTTACCATGTAAGGGCTGCTGGCCTGGTGCCCTGGCACACAATGGGTGTTTGATATTCAGGGACTTGGCCCAGTGCCCAGCACATAGTACATGTCTCATAGGAGGTGTTCAGCACCTCTGTTATTACTTTGTAAAGCACCTGGCATGTAACCAGGCACACATTAGGTGCTCAGGACACCCATTTTTGAGCAAGGCCAAGAGGACAGTGGTGTCTGGAGTTGGCTGTTGGGATGGCCTCAGGGCTCAAGTAATAGATGAAACCTAAGAATATTTAACCACTGTATTTTTTTAACCCTAAAATACTTCAGCACCATGCAAGGCATGCAGTAGGTGTTCAAGGAATAAGTAAATCTGCTGTTGTCTAAGACACCTTGGTGTGATATCTTGAGCATAGTAGGACCCTGCTATCTGATTGCTAATCCCCTTGGCCAATACCCAGCACATAGTAGACCGTCAATACAGCACATCTTACTCTATGAAGCCTTTGTCGGACACCTTGCACATAATAAGTCCCTTCTCCCCACTTGGCGTGGGACCCAGCACATAGTAGGTATGGAGGTAGTAGGTGATTTTGCTCCCATTCTTTGAAGCCCTTATGGGGTACCTGGAACATAGTAGGTACTCAGTTGTTGGGGCTTCAATTGTAGTCCTTGTCATGGTGCCTGGCACATAGAAGATGTCCGGCTAAGTCCATCCCTTTGTGTATTATTATATGGAGTTCCCTGCATGTGCTTGGCCCGTAGTAGGTATGCAAGAAATAGGCTTCTGCCATTCTCTGAAGGACATGAGAAGTGTCCTAGCAAACAGTAGGTGTTTAGTATGATTCCCCTTGTGGTGCCAGGCACATAGTAGGAGTCTGGAAAAATGATTTTCCTATTATGTAAAGTCTGTGGCAAGTAACTGGTACACAGTAGGTCCTTGGTATGTGAGGCTTCTATTGTGGTTTCCTTTGTCATGGTGCCATACACAGAGTAGGTGCTCAATAACTGCCTTCTCTATCCTATGAAGCATGTATTACATTCATGACACACAGTAGGTATCTGATGACACACAGTAGGTCTCAGGCATATAGTGGAGCCCAGTGGCGAGAGCCTTCACCACCACCCATGTCTCACGCTGGAGACCTACTGTGCACCTGGCAGTCACCTTCCCACAGCTAGCGCAGCAGTTCTTGGCCAGCCCTCCCGGCCCCGCCCACTACCCATCTCACCTTTGATTGACACCCGCTTCTTTTGGGTTCGATTTCTCTTTGGTTCGTTCTGTTTTGTTATCATCTTTTTATTTTCTCTTTCCCATCTTCTGTCCCTGCCCTCCCTGCCCATCCCACCTCCCCGCCCCCACGCTCTTCCCAATAGAACCGTCAGCCCCCCCTCAAGACGTTAAGTGCACCAGCTTGCGCTCCACGGCCATATTGGTAAGTTGGCGCCCGCCACCGCCAGAAACTCACAACGGGGCCCTGGTGGGCTACAGCGTCCGCTACCGACCGCTGGGCTCAGAGGACCCGGACCCCAAGGAGGTGAACAACATACCCCCGACCACCACTCAGATCCTTCTGGAAGCTTTGGAGAAATGGACGGAGTACCGTGTCACCGCCGTGGCTTACACAGAGGTGGGACCAGGGCCCGAGAGCTCGCCCGTGGTCGTCCGCACCGACGAAGACGGTAAGCACCGGCCCTGGCCGGACCCAGGGCTGCGCCCGCCCACAGGCTGGGGTCAGAGCGGGAACCAGGAAGCCAGGAGCGAGCTGTACCTCCGGGGGCCTCGCCACAGGTGGCCTGAGCCTGGGGCGCCCCTGAGGTGGCCTCCTTAACCCGAGTTTTAGACTCTCCGTGGCACTGCATCATCCTGCCTGGAGGCAGGCGGCCACCTTCACCAACATACACCCACGGTGGCCTGTTAAAGAGTCCAGGTAGCTTGAAGTGGCAAAGCCATATGACAGGCTAGTGTGAGCTATAAGCTAGATGCCGAGCATCGAGCATCATGGGACCGGCACCGTCGGTGCCCTGTGCGGGGAGGGAGGGTTTAGGCCTGATGACAAACTGAGAGAAAAGGATCCCAGCCTAGCCGACTAGGGGCGATGCTTTTGGACTGACTGCCTAGTGTGTCCCAGCTTTGTGATCACCTGGGATCCCCGATTCCGTTTTCCAGGCCTCAGTTCCCTATCTGTAGACTGCAGAGATGTGTATCCGTTCAGAGGGTGACAAGTACTAAGAGTGGGGCCTCGGAGAGGGGACCGCGGTGGGTCCTTGTGTTGTACAGCAGCAGGTCCTGGGAACGTAGGGGATGGAGGGGGCCATGCCCTCCCGGGCCAGCAGCTGCCCAGTATCCTGGCCTGGGGCAGGGCCTGGCGCCCCGGTAACAGCCCCGCCGCCCCCCTCCTGCCCGCCAGTGCCCAGCGCGCCCCCGCGGAAGGTGGAGGCGGAGGCGCTCAACGCCACGGCCATCCGAGTGCTGTGGCGCTCGCCCACGCCCGGCCGGCAGCACGGGCAGATCCGCGGCTACCAGGTCCACTATGTACGCATGGAAGGCGCCGAGGCCCGCGGGCCACCGCGCATCAAGGACATCATGCTGGCAGATGCCCAGGTGGGCGGGCACGACTGGGGTGGCAGGGGTACCTGGGCACCGTCTCCTCTCTGCTCCCCACTCTGCTGCTGGCCCCCCTCTCATATGCCTCCTCTCTCCTGTGCCACCGCCTCCCGCTCAGTGGGAGATGGACGACACTGCCCAATACGTAAGTAGTCTCCAGGCCCATCCTGCTGTCCGCACTGTGTGGTCCCCAGGTCTCCTCCCCTGTGCCCTCCACATGACCTCTATAGCTTCTGATGGACCCAGGATGGGGAAGGACAGCTGTCAGGCTGCCACACCAGAGCAGTCAAAGGTGGCTCCAGAGCAGAGTGGAATTGCTGTGTGTCCTCAGGCAGGGCACTGCCTGTCTCTGGGCTGCTCTCAGTCCAGTTGACAGGAGACAAGGGTGTGGCTGGTGTTTTCCTGCCTGGCCCACAGTCAGGAAGTAGGCGGGACTAACAGAGAGAATTAAAAGAGCAGGAAGGCAGAAGGAGACTGCCTGCCAGCCTGCCAGCCACTGGCCAATCAGTGCTTTATTAGCAACACATTTGCCATACAGAACATCCCACAGCACAAGGGCTCTGCATAAGGTCTAAAGTTGCCACTGACCTACCTGGTCGGGCCTCAGGGGAGGCCCTCTGTCCTCCCTGCCTGTGTTTCTGTCCCCTCCCCACTCCTGTGCTCCTGAGGACTCAGCTGCCAGGCATGTGTGTGTGTGTGTGTGTGTGTGTGTGTGTGTGTGTACACGCGTGCACACACAAGTGCAAGAGTGCACACCGCACATGTGCACATCTTGTGTGCAAGACATGTCAGTCACCACTGTAGAGTTGGCAGACTGTGCTGCAGGCTCAGGATGGGGTGGTGACCAAGGCTGCCCAGAGTCCCCAGGAAGGGCTATGTCAGAGGGCAGCAGGCCCAGTGTATGAACAAACTGCACCCCAGCGTGGCATCACACTGTCACTGTATGGGGAAAGCCCCAGGCACGGGGTAGTCCGCACAGGGTGAGGCAGGCCTCCGCCCGGCACCTCTACAGCCAGCCTCTGCCTTCTGTGTGGACTTTGTTTGTGTCTTAGCATTTGATGCTGTGTTTCATAACTGCCTTTCAAAATTCCAGACAGTGTAACTCGAATATCTCGAGTTGGTCGTGGGCATCTCTGATAATCCAGTGGGCTCAGGGAGGCCACGCCATGCAAAGGCCCTGGGGCAGGACGGGGCCTGGGATGTTAGAGGAGCACCCAGAATGCCCTGTGGGGAGCTGAAGGAGTAAGAGGGGGTGGGGAGCAGAGCCTGGTGGGCTGTAGGGCCTTGGGCAGAGGGATGAAGGCTCACAGTACTCTGGTGGCTGCTGCCATGAGAATAGGCACTGGGGACCTGGTGGTGACAGCATGGCTCAGGATGTGTGTTGGCAGGAGTGTGGGCACTGCATGCTGTGGCCTGTGCATGCGCTCACCAGCATGTCTGCCTGTGAACTCGAGGCATCTGTCTCCCCTTTGGGAGAGGGTGGGCAGAGCCTGCCCCATTGCTGACTCCCCCTCCCCGTCGGCATCCACAGGAAATGGTGATCACGGACCTACAGCCTGAGACTGCTTACTCTATCACAGTAGCCGCATACACCATGAAAGGCGATGGCGCTCGCAGCAAGCCGAAGGTGGTGGTGACCAAGGGAGCAGGTACGAGACTACCCACTGCACTCCCTTTGGCTCAAGGCCCAAAGCC
>CABHPP010110734.1:13424-40904 GCA_902168425.1 Peromyscus attwateri | reverse complement strand
TGAGTAGCCCAGTGGTATTTTACTGCAGTTTTGTTCTTAGTCCCTTCGGTCTGGTTAGACATGGGTTAGACAGATTTTTTTTTTTTTAATTCCTGGTTTTGTTGCTGTTAGCACAGTTAATTGTACACACTAATGTTCTTTACTGTGCTGTCTCCACACATGCATGCAGTGCATATTGATCACATCCAGCCATTGTTCGTCCTTCTCTCCACCCCTCTCCCAGTGCCTTCTAATCACGGGCCTCCTTTGCTTTGGGGTGGGGGGTGTGGAATTTTTTTCCTTTCTGCACATGAGAGAGAACATGCAGTACTTTGCTTTCTGTGTTCCTATAGCTGGTAATTTCCTAATGTACTGTTCCCAGTTGCATCCATTCTGCTGCACATGACAAGGTTTTCATTGTTGTTGTTGTAGCTGAATGGGCTACATTGTGTGGAGGTCTGCCATATTCCCTCCTCAGTTCATGTCCTGTGAGCACTTGGACAGAGTTCACATCTTTGCTTTGTTTTCTCGAAGTCTGGTTGTCCATGCTCTCATAAATGTGCATTCCTCCCATAAACCTAAAGAAAATATGTTCAGTTTTGAAGCCCTTAAAACCGTTTTTCAGAGCTAAGGTAGCCACTCCATTTGTGGGTTTGATTTTGTATTGTTGACAGTTTTTTCTTCTGAATTTTCCCAAAAGTTTTGTTGTTGTCTGTTGGTTTTTGTTTTTGGTTTGTTGTTGTTGTTGTTGTTGTGAAGCAGTACTTTGATATGGATGCTCCACGATGAAATCAAATGTCATATAATTGGGACAAGGGTCACAAGAAAGCTGAGCTACAACAAGCCCTTCATCTGTTGGTGCCTCTGGCTCACTTAATGGGCCCAGAAAGGCAGGAGAGGATCACAGCAGGCTAGCCTCTGCAGTCTTTCTCCGTTTGCTGTCTCCATTGTTTGTCTCATTTGACTGGACACTGCCTCTCCTTAGAGTATTTGCTTCCCTCAAAAATAGTGTGTGTTGCTTAAGAGCATTCCTGTGTGTTCTTGTGTATTAGCTTCTCATGAGCCAGTGCTATTCCCTGAGACCCTCCCGTTAGCAATGGAGCGTCTAAAGAGACAAGGAAAACAAGATGGTGGATATGACCTTTATATAGGGGAAGAAGAGCTTTTCTCCACAGTGCAGTTAACAACATGATTATAAGACCAGAAGTCCACTGGGGAGTGTGGGCCTTCAGCTAGGGAATGGAGAGGTCATGAAAGGGTGGGTTTGAACTGGTTTTGGAGGGCAGAGTTGTACTTCATGGTCTGGGGTGTATTTTTTCCTCTCCTAGGTGATCAGTCCTTAACTGTAACTGTTTCACTCACTCCTTCTTTTCTGCTGTCGGGATTTTAAGGTGTAAAGGCCTTCAGACTTCTCTGACTCCTTGATGACTACTGTTTACACTTTCTCTTAAGCAGGCTGCCATTTCTCCTGCATATTTCAATCATCTGCTCTTCCGCACCCTGGCTGCCTTGTGTTGTACTCCTGGATCCTGTTTCACACCTAAGAGTGAAACACTACCTGACCTTAGGAGTGTCCTGGATTTCCCTACCCCCTGGCCCTCGTTGTCTTCCATGAGTGTGATTACCAAAGCCATTCCGTGTTTCAGGCTGCTGACCCTTATTGCCTGCCCTGTTCATAGGCGTCATTCTGACTCTCTTAGCCCTTTCTCCCTTGCCTCAGTTACAGTCTCTCTCTTTTACTACCTTCCACTACTTTCTCAGTTACACTCTCTTTTTACTACTGCACATGCACACACAGGCATGCACACCTTCATGTGCACATGTATATATACATATATACCACCACACTTGCACGCACAAAATCATAAATGTTATGTGAAAAGAGAAGGAGACTGTTGGGAGGGAAGAGGAAGGAAAAGAGGTAATGGAGAAAGGAATATGATCAGTGTGCATTATATATGTGAATGAAAATGTCATAACCAAACCTGTTGTGTGTTTTATAAGTGAATGTGTGCTTATAAATTAAATTGTTAGAGGACCAATACAGTAAACACAGTTCTTGCTAAGATTAGAATTTTGAGTTTTCGTTTTGTTTTGTTTTGTTTTTTGTTTTTTGTTTTTTTTTGGTTTTTTGAGACAGGGTTTCTCTGTGTAGCTTTGCGCCTTTCCTGGAACTCACTTGGTAGCCCAGGCTGGCCTCGAACTCACAGAGATCCACCTGCCTCTGCCTCCCGAGTGCTGGGATTAAAGGCGTGCGCCACCACCGCCCGGCTTGTTTTGTTTTTATGTATATAGATGTTTTGCCTATGTGTATGTACGCCTGTGCACCACGTACATGCCTGGTACTTGCAGAGGTCAGAAGAGGGTATCACATCCCCTAAAACTGGAGTTATGGATGATTTTGAGTCACTGTGTAGGTGGTGGGACCTGAACTCCAGTCCTCTGCAAGAGCAGCCAGTGCTTTTAACCCTGAACCATCTTTCCAGCCCCCTAAGCTTAGAGTTTTTACTGTTTTATTCCATCTGTTTATAACTGTCAGTTTTGTGAGGTACTTTTGATTGTTGAATAAGGTAAGTTTTTGTTTTTGTGTTTAAACAAAATATTCCCGCTTAAGCACTCATCAAGTGGCTGTTGACACCAGTAATATATGTATTTATCTTTGGTAAAGTACAGATATTTGAAGTGTCACCTGGGTACGAAGAGTGTTGCTAAAGCCTTTTGAGCCTGTATCTGTCCTGGAGCCCTGGGAGTCAATAAGGCTGTCTCTGTGTAGGGCTGAAACTACAAACGTCTGTAACCTGACCGCCAAGTATCTTGTAATGTTCCAGCTCAGGGTGCTCGCACTAGACCGCACTGCATTTGTTGGTGGGTTTTTAATTTTCAAAAGGAAATATGGCGGAGGCTCAGAGTTAGTGTCAGAGTAGTTTGCTCCCCGTTATGTTTTCTCCTGGTTCAGTCCTTCTTAAACTTCCAGAGTCATAGCCCTTTCTGACCACCTAGTTAAATCTATAGAGGCACACGGAGTCAAATACACTGTTTCAGGGGATTTGGGGCCCTCTGAGGCCCTCCTCTGTCTCACTCAGTTTGGTTGCTATCTTAAGCCAGATATGTCACTCACTGTACTGCTGGGTTCCTTTGTCACCATTTCCGTTTCCTTCTGGTGTACACGGGAAGCAGTCCGGGGCTCATGCATAGCTACTGCTAAAAATCATGTGCCCCCACCAGTGCACACTTACTTCCTCTTGTGGAAACAGTAGTACATAGGGATGGGTCTGAGAAGTTCTGCCCAAGAAGAGAGGAGGCCGTTAGATGCATTAGTCAATACCTGTGGGGAGGAATCAAGCCAGTCATGTACTGCATGTTCAACACTGAGCTCTCTCTGCCCAGCTAAAGAAGTTTCTTCCAGGTTAAGAGCAGTTTGTAACAGGACCATACCTTGTTATTTAATAAAATAATGAAGCCCGTGTCTCCATACTTGGACACTCAAAGGAGAATCTCTCAAGAGGTACAGATACTCAGAGTTGACAATATAGATTTGGGGCTTTGCTGGGCTGCTCTATTTGAATGTTCTTTTTTACTGGGGAGTATACCAGTGACACCAAAAGGAATGAGACGTCTTCATAAAGTGTGTGGTCTGGGCTTTTTCGGGACAGATAGTCACAAGATGAAAACATTGTAGACTCTCCAGCCTCTTGGTTCTTGTACCTTTGTTTTCAGTCAAATCCTAATTTATGCTGAAAAGCAGAATCTTTTTAAGTGCTCTGAAAATAATCACAGTTTAAATCATGCTGGGTAAAAATAAATGCCAACATCATAAAGAACTCCTTGTCATGTGCCAGTGGGGGGTCTCAGTTCACATACAGAGTGTGTGAGCCTCCAAGACACAAAAGTCAACTGAAGGAGGTAGGTCAGGACCGGCCATTTCATAGGAAACCTGGCTCAAAGCTTGCTCAAGGTTATAGGGCTAGTTAGGAACTGGGAATAGGCACGAGTTTCTAACCCAGTGTTCCTTCTGATTCTTCCAACCCTTGCTACACAGGTAAATCACCTTGCCTCTGTCTTCCCATAACATGTGCTTGTCTCCTACACTTAACAGTTACTAAGAGAATGCAGTTATTCAGTTCAGATGTGATTCTCAGACAAGCAGCAAGGGCATTCCCTAGAAACTTGCTAGAAATGTAGATACTCAGGCCCTGCCTTGGAACAAATCAGAAATTATGGGAGTGAGCTCAGCAACCCTTGTCTAGCACAGCCTCTAGGTGACCTTGATCCATGCTGAAGTTTAAAAACATGTAGAGCCGGGCAGGGTGGTGCACGCCTTTTAATCCCAGCACTCAGGAGGCAGAGCTAGGCAGATCTCTGTGAGTTCAAGGCACCAAAACTACACAGAGAAACCCTGTCTCGAAAAGAATGGATGGATGGGTGGGTGGGTGGGTGGATGGATGGATGGATGGATGGATGGATGGATGGATGGATGGATGGATAGATAGATAGATAGATAGATAGATAGATAGATAGATAAGTAAGTAAGTAAATAAATACAAACATGTAGAATGCATGGAATTCAGAAGAGGGAAGTACTGGAAATAGGAAGCCTTTCCTGTGATTGACAGGGAAACAGTGATCTTAAAAGTCTAGTTCTATGAAGCTGGATATGATGTGAGGCTAGCCAGTCATGACAGAGAACTGTTGTTCACTCCAGACTTGCTAAGCAACCACTGTGGGAGAACTTGCTGCTGGACTAGACCCAGCAAGAGAAGCATTTGCTCTTGTCCCTTCACTGCTTATAGGCAACAGTCCTTTGTAAGTTGTTAATTAGAGCTTTCTTTTGTCTTTCAGCCCATGGACCAAGCTTCTCTCAAAAACAGCGATGTTCTGGTTCTCACAGGACTCACGCAGATCCCTACTGCCAACCCCGACGGCATGGTGGGCGAGTTCTGCAGCAACCTGGGTAAGGGACTTCTCAAGGCTGAACTTGGGTTCTGCATCCTAAGTTCATTTCTCATTTGAGGCCTTGCCCCTTCCTTCCAGTCTTGCTCACTGGTGTCTCTGTGAAGCTTCACTGCTCACACTGACTTCCACCCCTTAGGTTCCTCCTCAAAATGCACTGTTGTCCAAAGGAGCCATTCTTTTTATTTTTTAATTTATTTAAATTTATTTTATGTGCATTGGTGTGAAGGTGTCAGATCCCTCTGGAACTGGAGTTACAGACAGTTGTGAGCTGCCATATGGGTGCTGGGAATTGAACCCTGGTCCTCTGGACGAGCAACCAGTGCTCTTAACCACTGAGCCATTTCTTCAGCACCCAAAGGAGCCATTCTTAAGGAATGTAAATCTCAAGTGTGCTAAGAGTTGTATGTGGTGGTATTGTATTGACCAAAATATTGTGTACGTTAATAAACTTATCTGGGGTCAGAGACAGAACAGCCACAATGTTAAACATGAGGTTAGGCACGCCTTTAATCCTAGCATTCCAGAGGCAGAAATCCATGTGTTCAAGGATACACCCAAGCATGGTGACCAACGCCTTTAATCCCAGAAAGCAAGCCTTCAATCCCAGGGAGTGGTGGTAGAAAGCAGAAAGGTATATAAGGCGTGAGGACCAGAAACTATTTGCCCTGGAGAGGCATTTGCCCTGGAGAGGCATTTGCCCTGGAGAGGCATTTGCCCTGGAGAAGCATTTGGCCTGGTTAAGCATTCAGGCTTCTAGCAGCAGTTCAGCTGAGAGTCATTCGGATATGAGGACATTAGAGGCTTCCAGTCTGAGGAAGCAAGACCAGCTGAGGATCCGGCAAGGTGAGATAGTTGTGGCTTGTTCTGTCTCTCTGACCTTCCAGCATTTACCCCAATACCTGGCTCAGGTTTGATTTTATTAATAAATAAGAACTTTTAAGATACCTGCTACAGTTGTACAGTCATACATCAGAATGATTAGCAATTTCTAGAAAGGTAGTCAGCATTCTCTCACTCACGGAGCATGTTGGTTAACCCCTTACCCTGCTGGGTATGGCAGGAGAAGTGTGCCTACAGGAAACAGCAGAAGAGTCACACCCCTTCACTCTGCTTTCAAATACTAGCACAGAAGTGACTCACGCTTGAAATTCACAGCAGTAAAGATGGATACATGGAATTGTTCTCACTGATATTTGGTTGCTTTTCTTTTTTCTTCTTTTGGGAAAAGACTAAATTGAGAGCCTACAGGGATGTTTTCTGCCTGGAAAACACTTCCTTCCCTTCAGGTAAAATTTTCAGTGAAATCTTACAACCCCATCCTTATTTTAGGGAAGTAGGCTGGCCCCTGTCTTTGTACACGTAGGCTGCTATGACAAAGTATCATCGTTGGTGTATAAACTGACGACATGGCTAAGGGGATGGTTTTTATTGTAGGTATGAGAGAAAGAACAGCCAGAGGCATCTGTAAGAGTCCAGAGCAGAGAGAGAAAGAAATAGACTGTACATGGCCAGCCGACTGGTCATGGCCAGAACTATCCTGTTAGAGCGGAGAATAGCAGAGGACGGAGAACAGAGAGAACATTGAGAGAAGCAGGAGCAGAGCGGGAGAGTGCGGAGCTGTGAGCTGGAGGGAGTTTAAGGTAGAAGAGGAGGGGAGAAGGGCCTGGATGCTAGCATGGATTTTGAAATGTGTAACAGGTACTTGTGATGCTGAGGGAGCCTGGAGACCAGCATGAGCTTTGATATGCTGATAGGCACCACAGTAGCCATATGTCCCTTCTGCCAGAAGTAAAAGAAATGGTAGATGGGAACCAGTTTCACAACCACCAGAAATCCTCCTATAGTCCAGGTCAAGCTCATTTCTGGATATTTGGACTGCCTTTGGACCTGACAGTTGGGTGGCTTAGGCAGTGAGCATCTGTCTCACAGTCCTGAGACTGGGAACTTTGAGACCCAGGTGGCCACCCTTTTCCTGCATCCTCACATGGAGCAAAGGAAGCTCATCTCCGTTCCTCTTCTTACAGCGGCACTATTCTCATCATGGGGTCTCTGCCTCCGTGAGCTCATCTAAGTGTAATAACCTCCCTCCTCAAGTCCCTACTGGATGCCACATATAAATAAACTTAGCGGGGCAAGAGGCACAAAACATTAAGTCTGAGCTAGCTACCCAAGAGGGGTGGAGGGGCTGACCTTCACCTTCTGGCAACTTTAAGTGGTATTGCTCTGGCTCCAAGAAGAAGCGGTCATCTGCATGGAGGGCACTGTCCTTTGAAATCTCCTGAGCCTTGCTCCTAATCATACTCTGTTTTTATTCTTTGCTGTGTAAAGCCAAAGGAAATTTATTCTTGCTGTGGAAATTGTTGGACTGATCTTAGAGAGCTTCTGAGTTTTGTGTGTTTGTTAATAAACTAGAACCTCTGACTCAAGGAACTTGGGATTCAGGGGAAATCCAGTATCTAATGCACTGTGTCAGAGGGGTCCACTAACCACTCTCCTCAAGGTCATCGAGGTCATCTAATAAAGATGCAAACTTGAAGATCCTGCCACAGAGCCACTAGGCTGGGGAGAGAAGGACCTTGGAGAAACACTGTGTATTCAGCATGTCCACTAGGCCATTTTTATACAAACTAAAGCTTGAAAAGCACTGGTCTCATGCATTCCTCTCACATAATTAGTGAGGAAACTGAGGCCCAGCCAGGTTGGAGTGGCAGACTTGTGACCCTTACTTGTGTCTCTGTGCAGAAGCAGACTAGAGCCAGCCTCTCTGAAGTGTTTCCTTCATCCCATGCTCTAATAGCAGCAATTCACAGCCTCCAGGAGACCTGTCTATCACAGCAGGAGTAGGCAGGACTCATGGCACCAGACTTCAGATCCTACTCCCAAATCCATGTGCTTCCGTAGTTTCATAAACCAAACAAAAGTAGACTGGACTTTACAGGTTTTCAGCCATTCATACTTTTAACACATTACAGCCCATAAGTTGTGATTAACTCTGCATTCCATAACTGGTCTTAAGTGTTTCAGAGATAGTTTCTTACAGACAAATGCTAGTGAGAGAAAGTGCAATGAAAAGAACTTACATGGAAAAACAGTTTATTTCCTTCTGGATCACTCAGCCATGGCATAAGACTGAGCAGAGACATCCTGCAAACTCTAAATGGGATTTCAAGAGAAGGAGCTGCCCGAAGTTCAGCAGGTTCCCTGGAGTTACCAAAACCCACATTGTCTTCCCAGAGACGGTGATGAGAACATCAGCCTTCAGCCCTGCATTGCCCTGATGTATGCTCCTCTGCAGAAGAAATAGACAATTGCAAACATGTGTGTCATAAGAACAGGCTGTGGCGGGAAGGTTGAGAAAGAGAAAACATATCGAGAATAGCAGGGTTATAAGGAGAATGAGTAGCTGTGTGGAGGGAAAGGAAGCCTGTGATTGGAGGAAGTTTAGAGTAGGTAGGAGGTAAGAAGGGCTGGGATGCTACTAGCATGGACTTTGAAATGTATAATAGGTACTAGTGATACTCAAGGAGCCTGGGTCCACAGGCAGCCGTACGTCCCTTGTACCAGAGGTAAGGGGAATGACTCCTTTTGATTGATGGGAACTGGTTTCGTGAGTTCCTGAGGACTGCTGGCTTTTATCTAACTGTCAGAAATCCTCCTATAGTCCAGGTTGAGCTCATTTCTAGAAATTTGGACTGCCTTCTGGAGTTTGGGGAATTAGAGTTTCCTTTTGATCTGACAAAAGTTGCATAACAAGACCCTGTCTCAAAAATAAACAAAATCAGACATAAGAAAACAGAAGAAGCCGGGTGGTGGTGGCGCACACCTTTAATCCCAGCACTCGGGAGGCAGAGCCAGGTGGATCTCTGTGAGCTCGAGGCCAGCTTGGTCTACAGAGCGAGATCCAGGACAGGCTCCAAAACTACACAGAGAAACCCTGTCTCAAAAACAAAAGAAAGAAAACAGAAGAAATGCAATTGCATTAGCCCTGCCTAACACTGTCTTTTTGTTGCCACCCTCTTTCCCCACCCTCTCTAGCTCTGACGGTGCGGAATGGAGGAAACGTGTTGGTTCCCTGCTACCCATCGGGAGTGATCTATGACCTCCTGGAGTGCTTGTATCAGTACATCGACTCCGCTGGCCTCTCCAACATCCCTTTCTACTTCATCTCCCCAGTGGCCAATAGTTCACTGGAGTTTTCCCAGATTTTTGCTGAGTGGTACGTCAGTGTCCTGTCTCTGAGTTCTACTTCAGTGTATACAGTCAGTAAGAATGAAAATAATTTTGATTTCTGTATCTGATAAGAAAAGCTAGATTTTTATTTCCATAGCCCGTTTATCAAAGTCATGTTTTACTATATCGGGAATTTGATCAAATCCTAGGCCAGATACATAGCCATCATGAGGTTACTGAACCCTGATCATGTACGGTGAGTTTTTCAAGACAGGGTTTCTCTGTATAGCCCTGGATCTCTCTCTGTAGACCAGGCTGGCCTCAAACTCACAGAGATCTGCCTGCCTGTGCTTCCCAAGTGCTGGGATTAAAGCATGCACCACCGCTGCTGGCTAAGAACAATTTTTACATTACTCTGTCATAACATATCCCATCGTTATGCCCCTTGCCCCACCCCTGGCTTTGGTATGGGGATTTTCCTTCCCACTGAATTGTGGGCTTCTTCCTGAATTGAGACTGCTCATCTTGGTGAGTAAGACAATTCCTTGTTGTTAGTCCTTTACACACAGGTACCTTCCCCACATAGGATGCCCTAAGCATTATTTGTAGATTGAATCAGGATGCTAGAACTTTGTTTTCATCCAGATCCCCCATAAAAATACTGCAACACACCCCTGGGTCCAGCCCTGTAAACCCAGTAGACAGTGCGGCCACCTCTCCAAGTCTGTGGCTGCAAGTGTGGCTGTCACCCAGAACAGAGGGATGAGTGCCGTAGGGTTTCTGTGGTTTTGTTAGCTCGTAAGTGGGTAATCTCTGTTTACTCTAGAAAAAAAATTACAGAAAACAATAGAGACCCTGAGCCTACAACCCCACTGTCAGAATAAACCCCCCTGTTAGCTTCTGACCTGGAAATCTGTTGAATAGTTAACAGTTTTGAGACAGCACCTTGCCAGGTGTGACTCTTTAAATGCTGATTTTGTTTTCCTAAGGGGGTTGTAGCTCAGTAGTGCAGTCCTTGTGTAGCAGAAAACATTTAATTATATTAAACCATTATGAAGCCTTTGGGAAGACTAGCGTTGTATTCCCAGCACTCGGGAGGCTGAAGCAGGAGGATCACAGGTTCAAGGCCAGACTCAGTTATAAGCCAGACCTTGTCTCAGAAAAATGAGAACACATGGTTGCAATATGTCTCCTTTTTACATCACTCGCATCTGTATAATTTAGCTTATTATCTTGTTATTGGCTGGCAGGGCTTTTCCTTTTAGGAATAAATCATAAATTGATACTATTCTATATATGGATGATGATAGCATTTGCCTTAGGTAAGTTTCAAAAAGTGGAATTACTGGAATAAAGGGTAGAAATACTTTTTAATGTTCATTATCTGACACTAAGCTACTTGCCAGAAAAATTTTTATGTAAATTATCCCTTTTTCTTGTCCATTTACTTCTTAGAGGTTTTATATCTCTTATGTATTTGAACTCTATATATATTAAAGATATTAACTTTTTGATAACATTCTCTAGCCATTTTTCTCATTTTGATACTTTTTGAATTTTATCTTGAATTTTTTTCTGTTTAATAAACTTTGTACTTTAGAATAATTTTAGATTTACGGGAAAGCATAATGATAATAGAGTTCCCGAACACCTTTCACCCAATTTTCCCTGATGTTAATGTCACTCGTGAGCAAACTATTTATCAAAACTGAAATGTCAGGGGTGCTGGAGAACTGTTTTGGTGGTTAAGAGCACTGGATGCTCTTCCAGAAGACCTGGGTTCAAGTCCCAGGACCACATGGCAGCTCCCGAGTATCTGAAAGTCCATTCCCAAGGGTAGGCCCTCCAAGATCCTAGGCCCTCCTCAGCCTGTGCGGGTACTGCACACATGGGAAGCACAAACATACATGTAAGCAAAACACCCAGACACGTGAAATAAAAATGAGTAAATCTTCAAAAGAGGGAAAGTGCAAGAACTAATAATAGAGCCAGGGGGTAGTGGCACATGCTTGTAATCTCAGCAGTTAGGAGTCTGGAGGAAGGAAAATCCAAAGTTCAAAGCTAGCCTCAGCTGTGCAGTGAGTTTGAAACTAGCCTCAGCAACATAAAACCCTGTTTCAAAAAAGAAAGTAGTGTGTCTGAGTATGTGAAACACTACCAGTCTAGAGATTTGGGAGCCAGGGCAGGCATTACAGGTTGGGATGCCCTTGGTGTTGGGGTGGTGGAAGCCACAGAGGGAGTGTGCTTGCCTAGGGAGAGGAGTAAGGTTCAGCAAGCAGCTGGTAAGGGATGGAACGCTAGCTCCTCAAGGGGTGATGGGGACGTTAGGAAAAGAGGGAGAAGGAATAGTGTAAAGAGGAGTAAGGTTAGGACACAGGTTCTTTCCTGTGATTTATGAATCATGGGTTACCAAACAGAGAGCACAGAGTAAAAGTCTGTAAGCTCTCCCAGCATTAGGTCACTGCCCTCCTCCTACCCAACTGCCATTCTCATCCTGAGCTACCTGTGGGAGTCCTCTAGGCAGCTGGTAACCATCTGAAAGCCGAGAGGTACTGGGATTTTGAAAATGTCGCCATTCCAGTGTGGCCTGGAGCCCAACGACCACTGCTCCAGGACCTTTTCCCAGGCAGGGTCCAAGTCCCCACTTGCTCTCGACTGCCTCTTTCGCTTTGCTAGCCCCCTCCGTGGAGCCTACCTGCAAAGCACTTGTTCTCTAGTAGGAGCTCAGTTGCTTACATGGACAAGTGCTGGCTAGCCCCTCCGTGGAGCCTACCTGCAAAGCACTTGTTCTCTAGTAGGAGCTCAGTTGCTTACATGGACAAGTGCTGGCTCTGGAGCTCTAGACTGGAGGAACTCAGCAAGGGACTGTGGTGGGACCAAGTTAGGCCTGGTCACCCTGAGCCAGGACCGCCGTCCATCCCCTCGGGCTTGCTGCGCCCCCTCTTTCTTGCTTGGAAAGGTGCTCTAGGGGACAACCCCAGGCCCAGCTGCTTACTTGGGTCTGCTAGAAGCCACTCTGTGGTTCCTGATCTCAGGCTTCTGCAGTAGCCTGCAAAAGCCCCAGCTCCAGACTAAGAGTCCATTGGTTTGCTTGTTTGTCGGGTTTGTTTTCTTTTTAGAGGAGAGAGTGGAAGGGAAAGTCCCAGAGACTCTTCCTGAGCCACAGTGTCCTCCAGAGTGCAGGCCCCCTGCATGGGGTGAAGGGTGTGTGTGTGTGTATTATAGACTCACAGACCTGATTCTGAAAGCAGCTGTTGTTCCTTTCCCTGACAACCCGGTAAACACGGGTTATCCTTTGAGCTCCAGCTGCTGCAGCCCCCAGAGGAAGCAAACCCTTTAGCCTCTCAGCTGGTGTGGAAGTCTATCTGCTGTTGTGCCTACATGAAGATCCTCCAACTGATGAGGGGAGGGCGTGTCTCGCAGAACTGACCACAGTGCTGTCCTGCTGCCTCCCATCCCTAATCAGACTGTGGTCCTTCTGCATCGCCTTCTAATGTACAGGGTGCGGTACATACAGGTGGAGTAGCTCAGGTGACTTCTGAACTAAGCTCTCAGATTGCTCTCTCCTGAGTCTGAAATGAGGACAGAGCTAGTGTCCATTTAGAGGTATGAGGTGGTTTCCTAAAAGTATTTTCCATGTTTTTGTCTTCCCACAAGGAGCCATATTTGTAAAAGAAGGTTAAAGAAACTGGATAAGGAAACCTCAGTACATTGTGGGGACAGTATAAAACCTTACCCCTGAACTCCTTGTTTTACAGTATTTTGACAGGGTTCTTAAAAAAGAGTTCCTAGAACATATGGAATGGTGCCTGTGCAGGCATGTGTGTGTGCATGCGTGCATGTTGACCAACCTGGTCACTTCTGGTCAATTGATCAGTTTTAAGGGGTTTTTGTTGTTGTTGTTTTGTTTTGTTTGTCACATTGCAGTTTTCCAGGCTCCTCTGTAGTTTTTTGTTTGAGCCAAAGCCAGAGTCTTACTATGTAACCCACTCTGGCCTTAAACTCAAATCCTCCTGTCTCAGTTCCCTTACAGCTGGGATGAGCAATGCTGCTGTATTGGATAGGGCATGTGTATCAGCAGCAAGCCATGTCTCAGAAAAGGCAACTCTTCTCCCCAAACACTGCTAACATAACGTGGTGTCTCAGACTGGATCCTGGATCAGGAAAAGGACCCTGAATGGAAAACAGCTGAATCCAAATCTAGTCTGGGCCATCGTGCAGTGGCAGAGTTCTTATCTACCATGCACAAAGCAAACATCAAAACAGTTCTAATAATGATAGCTCCCAAACCCGAGTGTCTAATGTGCTCGCTCACCTGGGCATCGCAGTGTAGACCTGTCACACCAGCCCTTGTGAGTTCCAGGCCACCCTGGGGCACATAGGAGCTGGGTACAGAGAATGCATCACAAGTGTGTAAAATGTTAAATTGTACTCTCAACTTTTTTATGAATCAAAGATGATTCCAAACAAGTAGTCTATTTCTTTAGAAAAACAGTGCTTGCAAGAGACAGTGTCCTGACCATAGGCCTGGCTTTTATTCACTTGAGTCAGTGCCAAGAAGCTTTAAATCAGTGGTTCTCAACCTTCCTAATTCTGTGACCCCTTAAAACAGTTCTTCATATTGTGCTGACCCCCAACCATAAAATTCTTTTCCTTGCTACTTCATAACTTTAATTTTGCTACTATTATGAATCATAATGTAAACATCTGTGTTTTCCGATGGTCTTAGGTGACCCCTGTGAGAGGGTCACCTCCCAAAGGGTCCTGACCCGCAAGTTCAGAACTACTGCTTTAAAAGAACTTGTGTATTTGGTGTTTATGCTGCTGCCACTAGGTGGCAGTAGATGCCAGTGCACTGCTAACACCTTGCCATGTCTTCCTCTTTACAGGCTTTGTCACAACAAACAGAGCAAGGTGTATCTCCCAGAACCGCCTTTCCCGCATGCAGAGGTAAGACAATGAAGCCAGTGAGCTAGGGCACAGAGGAAATGTGGATGATGGGATGACTTGGGATATCAATCTTTATATCTAAAATATCCCTACGTGGAGCCAGGTACAATGACACACATCCACACATCTGTAAACCCAGCACTACAGAAGCAGACAGGTTCTGAGTTCCAGGCCAGCCTGGGCACCAACAAGACTAAGTCTTAAAACACACACACACACACACTGATAGGACTGAGTTTGATAGTGTAGGCCTTTAATCCCAGCACTTGGGAGGTAGAGATAGGTAGGTCTCTGAGTTCCAGGCCAGCCAGGGATACACAATGAGATGCTGTTTCAAAAACAAACAAAATTTTTTTAAAAGAGTCTGTGCGAGGGACTTTCATTCTAATATCTATTCCCAACATTTTAAGGAGCAGATCTATTATCAGAATGTTCTTTCTAGTCACGTCAATCACATATGTAAAATTTCTTTAATTTTTAAACTATTTGTCTATGTGTCCATGTGTGTGCACCACTTATCAACCTTAATTGCCCCACACACACCTTATTTTTTGGAGACAGGTTCTCTTACTGAACCTGGAGCTTATTAATCAGCCAGGCTGCCTGGCTTCCGAGCCTCAGGAGTCCTCCTGACTCCACCTCCCCAGCACTGGACACACAGGCACACCAGCTTTTGATGTGGATCCCCAGATCCAACTCAGCTCCTCCTGCTTATACAGCACGCACTTTCCACCTGAGCATCCCCTGGTCCTCATGGAAAGTTCCAGTAGTGAAGATAGCATGGCAGTTAGCAAGATGGGAAGTCCCTTCCTCACAGACCTGCTGGGTGTCTGTGCGCCCTGGTTGATTTCCATTATCTGCTCACCGAGTGGCAGCTCGTGCACATTTCTGTGTGACTCGTGGTATCATTACTATGTTATTGCTGCCTAATCAAATATACCGCACCACAAGTACATTACAGTGAATTTGGACAGTTCTCCTGTCATTGGACAGGTTCTTCCTCAATTTTTGTTACGTTTTTGTTAAAGAATTCTCAACTGATAGCGCCACTTCAGAAACAGCAATGTCTGGCACAACCATAAGCACACTTGGTGCCTTTGTTCCTGTAGACCATATTACATGAGAATATTGCCAAAAATGCACAAGAACTCTGGGTGATAGCCCTGCTCCGCACTCAAAGGCCTGTCCAGACTCAAGTGGACTTGTACGCAGCCGCTGCCTCCACACATTGTCTTTTCCAGAATGCCATAGAGTTCAAGTAAAGAAGTTCACTGCCTTTTCATAGTTGTCTTTTTTTTTTTTTTTTTTTTTTTTTGGTTTTTTCGAGACAGGGTTTCTCTGTGTAGCTTTGTGCCTTTCCTGGAACTCACTTGGTAGCCCAGGCTGGCCTTGAACTCACAGAGATCCGCCTGCCTCTGCCTCCCGAGTGCTGGGATTAAAGGCGTGCACTACCACCGCCCGGCCATAGTTGTCTTTTGCTTAGTAATGCATTCATCACCATCTTCTCATAACTTCTTCAGCCCTGAATTAATATTCCATTGTCTTGATGTACCCGTTTATCCATTTACCAACTGTAGGACATTTTAGTTGTTTTCAAGTTTGGGCAACTATGAATAAAACTGCTGAAGATGTCTGTGGGCAGGATTTTGTGGACCTTAAGCTTTGAGCTCCTTTAAGTTAAACACCAAAGGAGCATGATTACTAGGTCCTCTGGTGAGTGTGTATATACATTTGTTGAACAAACAATAACAAAGTCTCCCACAGTGGCTGTGCCATTTCTCATCCCACCAGCGAGGAGGGTGGGCACCTCTATACCACGCTCTTTTTTCACCAGCCAGATATGGTGGGTCTAGACTCTGGCCATTGCACTGGATAAGGAGCAGGGTCTGCTGCTTTGATTGGCATTTCTCTGGTGGTGCCTGATGCTAGCATCTCCAGATGCTCACTGGCATCCTCTTTGGGGAGTTACATCCGCAGACCTTTGGTATTAGCCAGGTTGTTCAGTGTTAACAGCAGTCCTCAGGCAGGTGTGGCTTCTGTATGTATCTTTCCTAGTCTGGGGCCTGTCATCTTCAATTCTATTTTTCAGTCATTTCTGCAGCACAACTGGGTTCTTCAGCTGACAGCTCTTGGGGTTTTTACATGTTTTAGCTCATTCAGACCAATAAGCTGAAGCACTACCCCAGCATCCACGGAGACTTCAGCAATGACTTCCGACAGCCGTGTGTGGTATTCACTGGGCATCCTTCCCTCCGGTTTGGGGACGTTGTCCACTTCATGGAGCTCTGGGGGAAGTCTAGTCTCAACACTGTCATATTCACAGGTAAGAGTAAGCAGGTTCCTATCCTTTCTGTTGGGCTGACAGTGAGTGTATGAGCCTCCAGGATAGAGAGGAAAGCATAAATGTGACCCATCAACCTGGAACATATGTAGTCTCAGCACTGAACAGGCTGAGTCAGGAGGGCGAAATTCCAGGGTAACCTGTCTCCAAAAATAAAATAAACAGGAATAAAATAGATATGAAGGAATAGGAGTAAAGGTGTGTTGGGTAACTGTGTCAGGTACAACTTTTGTTTCTGCTTTTTGATTCTTTGTTTTTTAATACTGAAATCTGCTGAGCTGCTTTTTGATGGAATTTTGTGAGGTGTTGAGAACCTCAACGATTCTAGTAGTTGGTCTGGTTTCACCAGCTGGGGATTGTTTGCTTAGCTGGATCTTGGGTCTTTGACTCTGGTCTGTTCTGACTTATAGCTGCTTTTCCATAAACAGAGCCCTGAGGAAGGAGCGAGCCTTTAGTGAGATGAGCCCAGGCAGAGGTGATGTAGGAATCTCCCTATGTTATCAACAATGGTCTCCACACTGCCTTGAAGTTTAGAAATCTCACAAGCTGTGAGGTCAGAATCTTGAAAGCTTGTTGTCCCCTCAGCTGTGCCCACCTGTGTTAGTCAGGGCTCTAGAGCAGCAGAACTTACATTCATTCATTCATATAGGATCTATATGATGGGATTTATTGGCATGCCTTACAGGCTGCAATCCAGCTAATCCAACAATGGCTGGCTGTGAATGGAAAGTCTAAGGATCCAGTAGTTCCTTAGTCGACAAGGCTGGATGTCTCAGCTGGTCTTCAGTATATGCTAGAGTCCCAAAACAGTAGGCTCTATTGCCAGGAATCAATGTGATAGCGAATCAAGGGCAATCGGGCAAAGAACAGAAGCTTCCTTCTGTGTCATTATTTAGACTTCCAGCAGAAGGTATGACCCAGATTAAAGGTGTGTCTTCCCACCTAAAAGGTCCAGACTAGAAGTAGATTCACCCACTTGGAAACAAACAAAAATGATCTCTCACAGGTGCGCCCTCCAGTTCTATATTGTAATTCATGTCAGCTGTGGTCAAGCTGACACGAGTAGCCGTCACACCATCCCTAGCCTCACTTTCCACTTTCTTCACTGTACATGGATCATTGGTAACCCCTGTCTGGGTAGCTCCAGGCCCTAGGGAAAAGTCGATTGGCACCTCAGAGTAGCAATGGCACACAGTGGCTGTCCACACAATGTCCTTCAACCTCTTCTTTCTTATAACTTCATAATTCCTTTGAAGAACTGGATTGTTGCTAGCAAGATGGCTGACTGGGTAAGAGAGCTGCTGAGCATGAAGGTCTGAGGTAGCTCTCTGGTGGAAGGAGACACGCCCGCAAGTTATCCTCTGACCTCCACACACATGCCATGGCACATGCACACACCAGAAAATAAAAATAGCCTATAAAAATGATTTTTAAGACTTGGGTTTGGGGTTAGAAAGTGTAATTACACCAACAGCGTCTGGGTCAGAGCACATGAGCCCTGCCCTGTGCTCAGCCTCAGAACTATCGGCAGTCCCAGACAGGGACCACCAGGAACTTGGCTGTTGGATTCCTTACAACCGTTGCAGGAAGGTACACACATGGGGTGGAAGCATGGGTAAAAGCTTCTTGCAAGATCTCAGCAGGGACAGGGTGACAGACTGATGCATACATGTTGGGCTCCTTTTGCATCGGGTGCCCTCACAAGAATTCTAGTTAGTCACCTCAGTGTCCTGTGTAGAAGGCAAGAAGATAGCCAGACTAGGGTTATGGTTACTCATGTTGGGCTTGGTACAGTGTTGAGTTTTGTGTCTGTGCTGGATATTTGAAGGTTTCCATGGATTCTTTGGTCCCTGAATAGCCTTGTCTCACATTGGTGCTCTGTGCAGTTTACATCCAACAGGAAGACACAGTGGCTCAGCTGTACCAGGAGCACTCGAGACCCTCAAGGACTGCTTTGCTGTTCTCAGACCACCCTTGGAACAAAAACATGATCCACAAAGCCTAAAGCTTGCCTATCACCAGGATTTTGCTGCTGAGGTTGTCAAGACAACGCTGTGTAGTGAGGCAGGAGCTTATCTCCTCTGCTCTCTGATGAACTGTGACTGACGTGACAGTAGTTACAGGGTTCCATGGGCACAGTGAGAGAGGCCAGCTAAGAAATCAGAGGCTGTGAGATGCCCGGTTGCACTGGGCATTGGGCTGATATTTATCCTGGCTTGTTGAGTTTCTGATTCCCGCTCAAGTGAGCGGGAGTTTTGTCCACCTTTTCTGCTTATATTATGACTACTGTATAGTTTTCCTTCCTGGGTGGCCATGTTACCAGAGTTTTAGGATGAAAGCCTGGGCTCTGGCAACCCTAAGAAGCTAGGCGTAGCCACCCATCCCTGATAGGCCAATTAAAGACAAAATATAGTGAAAAGCAGAGAAAGATTTACTCAGTGTGGCTGTATTATGAAGAACAGGTAAAGGGATCCATTGACCACCCCTAGATCTTATGTTGGGGTAGCAACATAAGATTTGAATAGAGATCCAGCAGTATGCCTTGTTAGCAGTCCTGGTCAAGATGTGGTTCTGCCTGTCTCTGACCCATCATAGTCCTCTGTAAAGTGGTCCTGTAAGTTGTTGGACTGTGAACTCTGGGGCAGGGTCCTCCTCTGGCTGGTACTAGCACTTCAGCCCTTTCCTGCCCCCAGCATGGGGCTCCTGGGGAAGTTTAACTCTTTGAGGACCCTTGCTTCAGTAGCTGGATAAGCTGAGAGGAGGGGCTCAGTGTACTAGCCTGTCCCTGTCCCCTTGGGTATCACCCATATGTGGGGTGAGCATGATGTACTGTTCTCTTGGTGAGCAGCTCATTGGTATGCACAATCCCTGCCAAGCAAACACTGGTGGCCCTTGAGAGAAAAACTGGGGCCTGGGCTCCTGGTAGGAGAGTGACAGTCTCAGCAGGAGCCTGTTGACGGGGCCTCAGGGTTTGCGCAGCCTGTGAGGTGTGTGATGTCAGGTTGGCACCAGGTAGTGCTTTGTCTCCACCTGGGTGTTAATTCTGAGCAGCTGATTGGTATTCCTAGGACTTCACCAGGTCTTGCCACTGTGAACTTACCTTTGTTTCTTAGAGGGGACACAAGAGAACGTATATCTTATTAGATCTCAGCTTTTTTCTGGAACTTTAGCATTGATTCCAGGCTGAATAAACTATCACTGTGATGCTTGCCAAATGGCAAGTTCATATACTTTTCTTTTTTTTTTTTTTTTTCTTCTTTTTGAGACAGGGTCTCACTATGTAGCCCAGGCTGCCCTTAAACTAGCAGTCTCCTGCCTCAGTCTTCAGGGTGCTGACATTACGGTGTGTACAGCCACACGTGGTTCCTTTTCCTTTCTGTTTGTGAGCTGGTGTTCTGTTTAGAGAAAAGCTCATTTACTTATTTACTCTGTGTTTGTCTCATCGTCTCTGTTTTGTAACTGTAGAGCCATGCCTCCGGGTCCGAGTAGTCATCAGAGGGGTCTACCCAGCCTCTCCCATGGTCCATATTCTGTGTCCTTCTCATTCTTACCCCAGAGGACTGTCTGCTTAGCCCTGACCATCTCAGATGCCAACTGGCTTGGCGGTGTCTCTGTCAACCTTGTTAAAGTCCAGTTTACACTTTCCTAGAGCCTGATTTCTCCTACCTCGAGGCCCTGGCTCCCTACCAACCACTGGCCATGAAGTGCATCTACTGCCCGATTGACACTCGCCTGAATTTCATCCAGGTGGCGAAGCTGCTTAAAGAAGTGCAGGTATGTCTCCTCTGTGGCCAGACTCTGGATGTGGCTCTTTGTGAATCAGCTCTGCACAGCCCCAATGTGAAGATGCCTGTCCTCGGCTCTATAGAGTTCTGCCTATTCCCCCTTCAGACTTAAGAAAATGGTCTTTATTCCCTGAAAGTTTCCCCTCCAAAGAAATGGGAAGGAGGAAAGAAGGCATAAACAGATCCTTTTGATGAGGACCAGTTGTGGCCACTGAGAAGCACATGGTTGCCCCTCTCCTCCAAGTCAGTCACTCAGCTAAATCTCAGGTGACATGGTGGGTTCATGGTTAGTCCATTGCGCAGAAGGGAAAGTAGTTCCAGTAAAGGGAGGATTTCTGCTCGGGGTGGCAGGGGATTAGCCAAGGCCTTGGGATGGCCAGTGGGAGTGGGGGAGGCCATTAGAGCCGGCAAGGAAGACAGTTAGACAGTGAGAGGAAGGATTCTGATGCCTTGACCACTCTCCAGGGCTTGGGTGCCTGCTGAGGGACCTGCTCCTTCACCTGGTCGTTCTTGGGTATGGTTGCTTCCTTCATCTCCTAGCTTAGCTCTTTCATCCTCTACACAGACCCTGCCATCATGATGAGGTGCCCTTTTATAAAAGGCTAGGGCAGGGTGACAAGAGACAGGAAGCCGAAGAACCCCCAGAGGGGCAAGAAAGATTGATGCCAGTGCCCCAGCTTGTCACCTTGGATGGACACAGAGCATCCTGTGTGCTTATCAGCATGCAGAGGGAATGGCTAGGGACCTTGTGCTTTTCATCACTGAGCCACTTAAGTCCAGGGCCCTAAGCCAGCTCCACACTCCTGTATCACGTGCTAATATTAGAAATCAGAGCTGTCTGGTCCCCACCTTCAGTGAGTAACATTCCGGAGGAGGCTCAGACTGAGGCAAGGGACACAGAGCTGTCAGATGCTAGCCAGGTTAGAAACAACACAAGGTCCTGGGAGAAGTACTAGCTCAAAAGAACAGCGTATTAGATCCAGCCAGGCCTCACTGCTGGAAACCTTTACTCTTAAAAGGATTTTGGCGTAATCCAAACTCTGAAGTCAGAGCAGGGACAATTCACTGACCTATGGATTACCAGCATTAGTGTTCAGCTGGGTGATGTTCGTACAAATATTTCATCCCCAGTTTGCTGTCATCCTCAGGTAGGCATGTGACCTGCAAGTTTCCACTGACCTAGGGATAACCTAAGATACACCAAACCCAGGATGCTGGGCCAGCACAAAGCTGCAGTTCCTGCTAGTCAAGGGCTTGTAATAGCTGACAGGACAAGTATTACAGAAAGACTGCCCTTGAGGAGCTGAGCTCAGTTAGCTTAGGGAGTAGACACAATGGACATCACCACAAAAGTTACTCAGATGTAGTGAAAGGTAAAAGCAAGCGCAGACAGGTCGCAGATCTTTCCCTCAACCTAGGTTCCTCACTCAGTACTCATCTCCCATCAGGGTTAGCTAGGTTTGAGAGAATGCACTCTAGTGGCCTGATTTAGTGGGCTTGGGCATTCAGGATGCTACTTGAAGAGGCCTGGGGGCGCTGCTCTGCACCCAGCTCTGCCCTTTCTTGTGACGACCTTGTCCCATTGCTCCTCAGCCCCTGCATGTGGTCTGTCCTGAGCAGTATACCCAGCCACCCCCAGCCCAGTCCCACAGGATGGACCTCATGATCGACTGCCAGCCACCACCCATGTCCTATCGACGGGCTGAGGTCCTTGCTCTGCCCTTCAAACGACGCTATGAGAAAATTGAAATTATGCCAGAGGTGAGCTGCTGTCCTTTCGCCCTTAAACTGAGTTTGTGCCAAAGTGCCCTCAGGGACCCGTCCAGTCTGTCAAAAATGGAGGAAAGAACACAGACCCTCAGGCACGTGACTGCTCCTTTTGTTAGCCTTCAGTGGTGTGGCCCTGCAGGCAACATCCTGGGTCTCCACCACGAGGATGCTAATGTCCTCTGAGGGTTTCCCATCCTTCCTGGAACTCATGTTTGAGAAAGGAGAAGAGTAAACTTTCTCATTTGTATCCACTTCAGCATCATTTAAGGGTTTTCTCTGAAAGTGACTGGTGTACGTTCTGCTAAGTACCGTGCTGGGTTTTATCACAAGGACCTGTAAAAGGTTCCTTGTACTTACGAACAGTCAAGTAGTGCTGTGCCTAGTCGTCAGCTACGGACGACAGCAAGAGGAGTGACCGTGGAGCAATGTGGGCTGCTGCCCAGGGGCCTCCAGCCTCGGGTTTCTCTGTGTCTGTCAGAGACCTTTGAATGTCTTTGATTTGAATAAATGCTTTCCCTGGGGAAAAGTTCCAGAAAACAGATGGTTGGCTCAGCAGTGAGAAGGTTCTCCAACTTTCTGCGCATGCTCTGTTCCCCTCCGCCTGCAGCTCCACCACTGTCCTTTCAGCTTCAGATGGGGTCAAGGTTGTTGTCACACAGTACAATGTAAGACAGAGTCCGAAGTGTCGTTTAGCCTCAGGCGTGGAGTGCGCCTGTGCAGGATAAAAGGGTTCAAATCCACTGCAGTTAGGAATGTCTCTCCCAGACAGCAGCAGGTCTGCAGCCTCTTTGATCTAGTCTTTTAGGAAGGAGGATTTAGACACTGAGCTGTCAGTCCTCAGGCCTGTTATCTAAGACCACCTGCTTACGGGAGATGGGGTGTCACCCTCCTAGAGTGCTGGTGGTTTGGGGCTCTAGGCTGACTCTCTTGGAGGCAGAGCTGTGGCTGGCCACTTGTCCTCTCTGAGAAGCCCCACCTTGAGGCCTTGGAGGTAGCTTACCAGGGAACCTCTCACAAACCTGGTCCCTGTGATGCCATCCTCAGGCCTCCCATGCCAGCCTGACCTTGGCAGAGGAGTCGGGTGTTGGTAACTGCACTGCGCCAGTGTGGCACACCTCCCACTCCTCATGCTTTCTTAGCTCCCGGGAAGCTCTCCCACCTCGTTTGTTGATGCGTAAACGCTCTAAGCGGTGACTCTGCCCAGCTGGTACTGAATGCCAGTGCTTATGTAGTGGCATCTTGCACCTTTACTTTTGTTTTTAAATGAAGGCGCCCTGGCTTTGTGCAGATCTGCACAGCTGAGGACAGCACATAGCCAGGCTGAGCTCCAGGACCCCAGCGGTCCAAGCTCACTGCCGTGTGCACTATAGCTGCGCAGGAGAGGCGCCCCTTCAGCTTCGGTCACTGGAAAAGACAGTCCTGCAGGGGCACTGAGTCCACTTGCCCTGGGCCACTGTCCCCCCGAGTCTCCCCTCCCCCTCAGGGAGCCCATCTGAACCCTGCGTTTGCTTTCAGCTGGCAGACTCCCTGGTGCCCATGGAGATCAAGCCTGGCATCTCTCTGGCAACTGTCTCGGCTGTGCTGCACACCAAGGATAACAAACACGTTCTTCAGGTACTGAGGGCATGTGGGAGCCCAGGAGAGACCCCTCCCCTCAGGAAAGCTCTGGCCCCCAGCCAGCTTCCAGTTCCCCATATCCCAGTCAGACCCTGAAGGTCAGGTTGAGTGAGACGTGTGTGTTCTTGAAACACAGAAGGCACTTTATACAAATTCTTAGCCACATGCCTCAAACCACACAAGCCATCCTGAGGAGTGTCCCGTTGCCCCACTCTGGAAGTCATGGGCACATTCCTGGGGAGCCCCAAACCCGAGCACTATGGGGTGAGGCCTGGGAACAAGCTCAGCACGAGCCTGACGCGTGTGGGCAGCACTCACCACTGAAGAATCCCTTCCCCGCTTGGACCGAGTGGCCTGTGCGCCCCTGAGCTAGCGCCTAGAGTACCAGGCACTGTGCTGGTGCTACCATGCCTTCTCCCTGCCAATCCTCACAGAGCCCTGAGCCCAGGCTCTCTCTGCCCTCAGTGTCCTGACGTTTCCACAGCTGTCTGGTTTACCTGCTAGACGCTACAGTGCGTTCTAGGCCATCATGCCTGGCTGTGGCTGCCAGTGTGTTAGGAGGGACCTCATCAGCAAGTAGTGGGATCCCTCGAGAGGTAACATGGCTCTGGTTGAAGGGCAGATATGATCCCAAGCACATGGTTTGCATTAACCCACATGGAACCCAGGTGGTGATGAGCCTGGCTTTTTGTGCCACGGGGGACTTCAGACCAGCAGGGTCATGATCTCAAGTCAGTGAAGAGGCTCTCACTGAAAGCCACACCTTCATTCTGCCTAGCCCCCTCCCAGGCCCACCCAGCCCACCAGCAGTAAGAAGAGGAAGCGGGTGAGTGAGGATGTTCCTGACTGCAAAGTGCTGAAGCCTCTGCTGAGCGGCTCCATCCCGGTAGAGCAGTTTGTGCAGACCCTGGAAAAGGTGAGCTTGCTGGCCTGATCTGCTCCTGATCAGTATATCCTAATACTAGCGCGTCACAGAACAAGAGGAGGCTCAAAATGGGCTAAGCCAAAGGATGACTTCCTTCCTGGGCTGTCCCCAGGACAGCCTTACAGACTCAGTTCCAGCCTCACCTTCAGTTTAGGACTAGGGAGCAGAACTCCAGAAACAGGTGTGGCACATTAAAGACTGCCTGTCCTCACTGGAGCCATGATTTTCACAGGAAGACCACCACCATCCAGGAGGGCTAGCGTCAACATGGCTAGGTGGGTCAGTGATTCAGTCAGAATCGTGATGAGGACAGTCAGTCCTGTCTCGGTGGCTGTCTCTCCCCCGGGTCCCAATGGCTGCTTCTCCCAAAGGAGAGGTTGTTTTGTGTACGGGTGTTTTGCCCACTTATCTGTGTATCATGTACATGCCTAGTGCCCAAGGAAGCCAGAAGAAGAGGTTGAATCCCCTGAAACTAGAGTTACAGTTATGAGCCGCCATTGGGTGCTAGGAATTGAACCAGGGCCCAGATTCTCTGAAAGAACAGCCAGTGCTCTTAACCATGGAGCCATCTCCCAGCCCTGAAAGGGGAGATTTCTTGACTGCGCTGGTGCTGGGCAGGGGCGGCAGGTAGCACACTACCTTAAAGATTTTTATAATTTTGTCTTCAGTCACAGGATTGGAATGGTCACTGTTTCCACATTATCACCCTTGCTAGGAAGAGGGGCATGGGTTGAAGATGGCATGGGGCATGCTTCTGGGAGAACTGGGCTAGCTCCAGTACATGATGGCAGGGAGGGACATTCTGCTACTAAGCTATTAATAACCACAGTGTCTCAGCTGCCAACTTCTTTTAAGTCTCAAAAGCACGGCTTCCTGTCTCAGTAGGCTTGATCCTCATCTTTTGATTTTCCCAAACTGCTCTCAGGATCTCTCACAGTCCTGCAGATGAGCAAAGGACCCCATCTGCCTCGTGGCCCGACAGGGCTCCTGGTTCCTATCTGAGTTTTTAAATTATTATTCCTCAAAATAACTTGCTTTTCCACAATGACCTTACCTTTTTCTCCTGCCTGGCTCGTCCAGGAGCAAGCCTGCGTACCTCACCTGCTTCCCAAAGCCGAGTGGGTGTAGTCTGCAGCCAGGGACAAGCAGTCCCTGCACTGGGCTCTTCACCTGTTTGCTGTCCCACCCGGGCAACTCTCTACTTTAGTGGTCGTTCTGGTTTCTAAGGAGATGCTACCGTTAGCAGTAATGGTGACTAGAGAGATGCTGCCAGACCCCCCAGGTTAGCGGTACCTTGCTGTGAGGAGTGAGGGTTTCCTTAGGGCTCAGAACTACGGAGACCGAATGTGGGCAGGTGCCAAGATCAACAACCTGGTGTTCCCCCCGAACCTCAGAGTCTGGATGTGCTCAAGTCCCTCGTACACTCCTAAACGGTGGGGGATTCGGCTGTTTTCCTGACTTTGTATGTTTGGGGTCTTCTATAAATATGAAACTCCGGGTGGATCCTGACCCTGCTAGTCCAGAGAGCTGTGTTGGGAGTAATGCCAGTCTCGAGTGCTCAGTCAGGCCTTGCTTTCAGAGTAACCATCCTCTTTTCTCTTGAACAGCATGGCTTCAGTGACATTAAGGTGGAAGACACAGCCAAGGGCCATATTGTCCTGCTGCAGGAAGCCGAGACACTCATCCAGATTGAAGAAGACTCAACTCACATCATCTGTGACAATGACGAGACTCTGAGGGTACGATTGCGGGACCTCGTCCTCAGGTTCCTGCAGAAGTTCTGAGTGGGGCATCCACGAACTCCAAGGCCTTTCACCTCAGACAGGCTGGTGGTGTCCTCTGACTCCAGAGAGGAGAGGTGTCTCTGGGCCAGGACCTGCATGTCCTTGTACTACTAAAGCCAAGAACTTTGGGAATCCTGTCCTTTGCAGTTCCAGAGCTCTTGAGCAGCTTGGGCGACAATATGACAGACGTCCTTTCCTAAGGGAAGTGTAAAAATGACTGGCCTATGTTTCAGGGTTCGAAGGGGGCAACTCTTGACTTCCCTGCCTACAGTACTACACCTGATAAAGGACTGTCCCCCAAACCAGAAAGCAAGCCTACAGCTCTGTTCTGTGGCCCATTCTGCTAAAATAAACATTATTTTTATAGAAGTACCCTGTTCTGTTGAACCAGTCTAAATAATGATTTAATATCTGGGGACGGGGGTCTGAAACTACACCCAACAGTGAAAATGCCACAGCACATCTGTCTAACCTCTGCCTTAATCATAACCCAGCCCGGTTTACAAAAATGCAGCTCTAATCCCAGTGCTGGAGAATTCAGTCATCCTCTGATACACAGCAAGTTCAAGGCCAGCCTGGGCTCTTCAGACTCTGTCTCAAGAAGCAGAAACAAGCCAGATATGGTGGTGCATGCCCTTAGTTCCAGCACCTGCCTCCTGAGTTCGAAGCCAGCCTGGTCTACAGAGTGAATTCCAGGACAGTCAGAGGTTCACAGAGAAACTCTGTCTTGAAAAACGAGAGAGAGGAGGAGGGAGCAGCAATAACGAATTCAGATGTATTTTAACTCTGTGAAAAGGTACTTCTTACACAAATAGGTGACGACCTTGTCGGGAGACCCGAGCAATACAATCCAAGAATCCAGTGAAGCCTTCTCTAATGACACTGGCAACCTCACCCGGCCCGGACAGGACTGACAGGTTGATAGCTCTTTCTCGATTCCATGCATCTCTCAGAGCGCGATCCAGCTTGGTGGCTCGAGGCTGCTGCTCCACCCCACTAGCTGACAGACATGCTGCTCTCCAGCCCCTGCCCACAATGCAGGAGGAAGTGTGGTTTCAGAAGGACCCTTCAGAGATGGATGCTTGCGGGTCACACTGGGCCCGACCACATCTAAGAAAGCCAGCTTTGCAAATGGCAATGCCCTGGACCTGGGGTGGACAGGACAGCTGGAAGTCTATCAGCCATGGTGGTGCAGGCCAGGGTGCT
>CABHPP010110734.1:0-13324 GCA_902168425.1 Peromyscus attwateri | reverse complement strand
GGGGGGGGGGGGGCAGCTAGCATGTATCCTAGCATGTATGAGGCCCTGGGTTAGGTCCCAACCATGAGGAAATAAAATTGGCCTAACAGCTGACTGTCACAAGGGGTTTAGTGACATGGGAGCTGTAGGAAGTGCTGTAGAGGGGATGGCACAGGCTCTGGGAAGGCTGGTGATCGCTCTCCTGGGATTGTATCTGGGGTGAGCTCTTGGTTGGCGGACGAAAGGGATTTCACTTTCCCATCTTTACCGTGGGCACATTTTGCCGAGGGTCCTGGAATGTACCTCAGACCCCACTACGTGAGCCCACCTGGGAGGGGCAGGACTGGGGGCCTGCTCTGCAAGTTGGGTGCTGTTTCAGGAGATTGTGTAGGTGCATCACCGTCTTTCTCGTGAAACTTCTGAGAGGTCAAACTAAACTTTAAACATCTTGGAAAAATGAAAATGTATTATAAAGCTCAAAAGACCCACACAGACATTTAAATACACTGTCTACCAGGTATGCATCCAGAAGTGCCTTGGGGACAGTCAGTCTGACTGTTAAGTCTGATCAGAGGGCCTGGAGGCATTGATCCTCCAAAAGACGGATGCCTGGCAGGTGGGATGACCTAGAAGTTATAGAGGGTAATTAAGTCATCAGCACCCACTTGGCCACAGAAGCTAGATGGAGACAAAGCATTCTTCCAGCAGAGTGTGGTGCTGCTGTCCCAGGCACAGGGAGAGAGCTAGTTGACTGACTAGGGTTAGATATTTGGAAGCCACAATAGGTTGGTTAGTAGAACCCACAGAACTAATGAAAGCTGCTTGTGACTGGCCCTGGCTCAAGAAGTACCCACTGACACTCAAGAACTCCACCCAATGGGTTGGGGATTTAGCTCAGTGGTTTAAAAAAAAAAAAAAAAAACTCCACCCAAGCCTAGTGGGTATCGATGACTAAATGGAGCCTGAGGGACCCGCTTTTGCCAATTCTGTCTGTTTTCTGTAGTCTCAGAGGGAGCCCACCGAGTTAAGATAGCCTGGTTCTCCAGGTGCAGCCCAGAGTATAGGTCACGGAGCCACAGCTCACCTGTGATCTGGGCCTTTCCAGTGTGGAGCAGTGAGTGCCCATCTTCTAGTCTTCCTCTGTCCACTCACTGCGCCACAGGAGCAGGAGTGCTGGGCAGCGCTTCCGGCGCTGAGCACAACCTGAGTGACAAACTGTCCTTGCTAGAGTAAACGATTCCATTTATTTTGCACAGTCTTCTGTAGCTCACTGTCTGCCTGTCTCAAAACAGGGTCCTGACATAAGTAGCCCAGGCTGACCTCACCACCACGTCTGTCTGTCTGTCTGTCTAACAAGTCTTTCCCCAAAGGATTAAAGCATGGTCTTCTGCTATAACAAGTGACCTCAAACCTAGCAGCTTCCAAACAGCAGACGTTTCTTCCCTCGCAGTTCGGTGGCTCAGGGACCTGTTGTGGCTTAGCCAGAGCTCCTGGCCCCACTCAGCTGGAGTTCCCAACCCAGCTCCTTTTTCCTCACAGCCACAATCTAGTGCTGGACGTGGGGCCTGAAATACAGAGTTTCAGTGAGTGTCCTAAAAACGGCCAGTTTGTGGCTCCTGCCCTCTACATCTGCCAAGGAGAAGGACTCCTGGTCCATTCCTCTCAGGCAAGGGCACGCCGTTCTCCATCTCACTCCACAGCTTCCGGCCCACAGCCCTCACCAAAATATCCTGGGAAGGCAGGAGTTGGCTTTTCCAGATGACGTAGAAGGACCAACAGGAAGCGTCACTATGTGATGGTGCCCTGAAGAGCTAGGCAACTAGTACCGAAACGGGCTGCTTCTCCCTCCCCGACACAGGCACCGGGACAACAGGCTGCCACTGCAGGGAGGTGGATGACCTGTTTTCAGGCCCTCCTGAAACAGTGGCATGACGACACATCGATGCGTTATTTTGAACCCGGGGTTGGGTATAAGTAACCAGCTCTGGTTCAGGAGGACAGCTGAACCTGGAGACGGACAATACAGAACTGAGCCAAAGATGGCTAGTGCCATGGGTTCCAGCCAGATCATGAGCTTAAATCCTGGGGGTTTTATACTACAGTGTCCAGAGCTTCGTGTGCCCCAGGCTTCAGTCCCGCCGTCAAATGGTTTTATGTGTATTTCAGCATTTGCAGCTTAGCCCCATGGTGTCTGAGCGGGGTCTTTACCTAGGTCTTGTCATCAGGTGTCAGGGTGTCCTGTGACACGTGGGTCAGTCAAAGAAAGAGGTCACTCCAGGATGAAACTGTAAGGCCTCCTGTGTGGCAGAGGAAAGTCCAGCCTCTGGTGAACTGAACCCTAAAGAGCCGTACAAAAGGCATATTTATTGACTGTGACACAAAGTTGTTTTTTGGGTAAAGTATTTCCTCATACAAAGGTCCTATCTAATCTATATGTCTCTCTAGAGGAAAACATAACATGCCCTCATGACTTTAGTCCTTTACCTGTGTAAATACATAATAATCCAAGAACCTCAGGTGTGCCAGAGGTGTCTTGTGACCAGAGTCATGCAAAGGCTGCCAT
This sequence comes from Peromyscus attwateri, assembly GCA_902168425.1. Taxonomy (NCBI): domain Eukaryota; kingdom Metazoa; phylum Chordata; class Mammalia; order Rodentia; family Cricetidae; genus Peromyscus; species Peromyscus attwateri. The sequence continues at coordinate 10,782 of CABHPP010110734.1, read as the reverse complement.
ACCCCACTCACCCTGCAGAAAAGCAGTTCTACAAATCACAGAAAACAATCAGTGTTTTCCACAATGATTCTTCAAGGTCGAAGTGCTCCTAGAAAACAGCTGTTCACTCTAATGTACAGTGACTGCCTAATTCCTACAACAGTTAGGCACCAGTAACCTTGCTTGTCTCTCACAGGAATTAGAGGCCATGGGGTGTGGGGGTCAAGTTACTGTGTTCACAGGATTCCACCCCTTGACCCTCTAGTAACCACAGTATCAGTTCCTAACTCTGCTGTCTTCCTGATACACAACTGTGGATACACCACAGTGAACAGCAACCTAATCGTTCTAATGTACGTATTTCTACCTAAAGTGCTAGTCAGGGGTAGCTCACACCTGCAACCACAGCACTCTGGAGGTCAAGGCAAAAGGATTGCTCAAGTTCAAGGCCAGCCTGGGGTACCTAGTGTTTTCCAGGCTCACCTGTACTACAAGGTGTGACTATATCTCAAAAATAATAATTTAAAAATATACTTCCTGATTGACTAATTGGTGCTTTTATACTTTGAAAATAATGACCTTCCCAGCCTGTAAGCCCATCCCTCCAGTCACCGGTGAGCCCGGGTACAGCTCTGGATTTTGTGCTGTGCGCTTTCTCGCTTACTTCAGCTCAGCAGAGCCAATGTCTTCCCTGAACTCCAGGACAAAGAGGAGCACATTCCCAAAACCTCCGGTGAGCACCAGAAGGCTTGAAGGACATGAAGACCAAGACTAAAGACTGGCCAAGCCTAACGGCTGCCTTCAGTCCTTGGGAGGCTCATGGTGGGTAGAGGAAGCCAGTTCCTGGAAGCTGACCTCTGACCTCCACGTGTGCGTGTGGCATGTGCCCTCCCACCATAAGTAAACATGTGTAACTTCTTTAAAGAATTACAGGCCCAGCCTACCTCGTTTTTGGTTTTTTTGAGACAGGGTTTGTCTGTGTAGTCCTGGCTGGTCTGGAACTCGCTTTGTAGACCAGGTTGGCCTTGAACTCAGATCTGCCTGCCTCTGCCTCCTGGGATCCTGGTGGTCAGTTCCTTAAATACAGTTTCATAAGTACCATCACTGTTAAACTCACTGTCCTTCACCTTTGCTCTAAAATGACTTCCTGATTCAGTAGAGGCCTTACTGATCAGATGGAAGAGGTTGGTAAGTTGCCTACAAATGAAAACTGGCCATGAACTAAAAACAGTTTACAATTTAGAGAGCTCACATGACCTGCAAAGCTTGAGCTTTGTGATACATTTTTAAAAAAAAAAATCAGTTCCTGTTCATGCGCTGTGTTGTTGGACTCTCTGTGATTCCTGATGCTGGGCAAGAATAAACAGCGAGACGCCCCGAATAGCTCCCACCAGGCACAACCTCATGTTTAAACTCCAGACAAAGGATGTAGGGACTAGAGTAGAGGCGTAAGATGATAGACCAGTAGAGAGGCCGATTGAAGAGTAACCACACACTCAAAACCCAGAGGAATTGGGGAGTGAGGAAAGGGCGGCCCACCAGAGGAGACACTCAGCTGGCAGGGAAGGATGACAAGGTTCCATCGTGGGGTGGACGGTGGTGTGCAGGGCAGCAAGCCCCAGGAGAGCTGAAAGGGAGAGACTGTTAACGGCCGATTTCAACAGTAAAAACAACTAGCCAGGCGGTCGTGGCGCACACCTTTAATCCCAGCACTCAGGAGGAACAGTCAAGCAGATCTCTGTGAGTTCGAGGCCAGCCTGGTCTACAAAACAAGTTCCAGGACAGCCAGGGCTACACAGAGAAACCCTGTCTTGGAGAAAGAAAAACAAAACAAAAAACCTATATACCGGCTCCGAGTGCACATTAAGAACAAGATTTAAACTGTGGGGAGGACACACCATGTGGACAGCCGTGGACCAGCTAAATAGACTGAAGGGCAGTGTTGCCGGAGGTGACAGTTTATCAGGGGGATGTGACCACAGCTGTGTATCAGCAGTGCCGAGGAGCAGGCTGCAGAGCTAGAAATCTGATGACACTGATTATGAAAACAGCCAAAGCAGTACATTTATAAATGAGCTAGACAGGACTCAACAGCCTTCGCCCAAGCTGCACCTCTTGGGCACAGAGGTGCTGCACTCCAGCTGCAGACCACACAGTCTGCAATAAGAGCATGTGGTGTTTTTATTATGGAGACCATGTGCCAGGCGGTAGAGCAGGAATTACTATATTTAAATACTGTATCGTCCAGCCCTGGTTAAACTCAGCTGGATCACAAAACAAAACAAGGTGTGGGGTGTGAACAGGCATACCCAGGGAAGAGGGGGTTGACAGGAGTGAGACAGATGTGAGAGTGGCAGATAAGTGATCAGATGCATTACACATGTGTACGAAAGTGTCAACAAGTGTAGTAAGAAAGGCAGCATGTTAAGTTTAGACAACGCTTCCCAACATCAGTCCCTAGGAAATGTGGCCTGAACTTCGAACCCAAGACTGGCGGCGCCACAGGCTGCTGAACATGCGGCACTGAACACACCCAGCATCACTGCAAGTACAAAAGGCAGTGATCGCTTCAGGAAACTGTACAAGTGTGCATCGCCTGACACCCCCGCTCACAGGTACCCACTGCAGGGAGAAAGGTGGGTCCACCGTGGGCTTGCTCGTCAGTGTTCACAGCAGCTTAATTCCGAATAGCTCAACTCGGGAAACGGCCCAAGTGCCCAAGATGCCTCCAACTCCAGGCAGTCCTCCTGCCTCTTGAGCACTCGGACTACAGGTCTGCGCCATCACACCTGGCTCACTCATCGTTGCAATGCACAAATGGCTGTTAGCAAGACAGCTACCCCCTTTCCACCCTTCCTGCCACCTCCCCCAGCAGAGTCTAAACCCCACCCTACAAATATCCCCACGGTCATTCAATGCCTGGGTACCCTGGAAGCAATCCAGCTCACTCTGCCATGGGTTCAGCCTGCCACGCTCTCCCGTCAGGAGCCCACTAATGGCTTGGTGCTTTCCTCGATGGATGCTCCTTCTTCAGTGGCTGATGTAGAGCACAGGAGGCCATGGCCAGCCAGCAGGGCTGCTCTGCCAGGAGACAGGACAGCAGCCACTTCTCAGCACACACCCCAAGGGCAGCTGCAGCAGCTGAGCAAGGCCTCTACATTTGAAACACATGAAGAGCCCAGCAAGCAGTTTGCTTTATTTTCGTCGATCGCGTTTGCTCATGTGCGCCAAAGCCGACTTTCCGTCTCATGGAAGGTTTACACCTGGCAGTTTTTGCCACTTTATGAGATTACACCTCTAGCCGATGGCTGTGACCCCACTAGTGCTGTGGGCTGACACCCCAGTGTCTACGCACATATACTCCACAGCAGTGCCCATACCCCACCTCACCATCTGTAACCAGCCCTAACACTTGAGTGACAGCGCCACTGACAGACCCCGCTGACACTCTGGATTCCACAGGTGTCAGAACTAAGCCAGAAATTCTAAATAGGCATTCTCTGTGTATGCGTGAGATTGTTTACATCACAGCCTCCTTCACCCTCCTCAGTATTCTGGGCAAGAAGTCTAACTATGGCATGAGTCCCCCACTGTTGGCCCCAGCAGGGGACACATTTAAGTCCTTCAATCTTCAATGTCAGGGCCCTGGGCTCCCACCTGCAGAGCCAGAAGAGGGCCTGCCACTTGAGGCCTTTCCGGGGTTCCATCTTCGACAGCCCAGGACAGCACTTGCTCTCAACCCATGTAGGAATTCTCAGATGCAGACACCAAAGGCCGATGATCTGATGTGCAGTGACACCCAGAGGCCATCCCTACCAGGTCAGCACAGGACATCACAGCCCATTTTTAAAGGCTGGTGGGAGGAGCCAGAGATGGCTCTTGGGGTTAAAAGACCCGTTGCTCTTGCCGAGGACTGGACCTCCATTAGCACACACACTGGGTGGCTCACAGCTGTCCCTAACTCTTTTGGCCTCAGCAGGCAGCTGCACAAGTGTGCTTATATAAACACACACAGTCACACACACATGCACACAAGAGAAATAAAAAAAAGCTTGGCTGGTGTGCAAAACGGACACTGGCTGACCGCCTGGGCTCACGCTTGTCCGGCTCCCCTTATCGCTCCCTGACTGGAGTCTGAGTGCTCCCATCTGGCCATGCAGAGGCCGCTTGCATGAGGCAGGCGGCACCTTGGCTCAGGTAACTCTTCTATCCCTGCTGAGAATAACCAAACACCTCCAAGCTTGAGTTAAAGTCTCCATTTATTTCGTTTTTTACAAAAATCCAACGTAAGACCTTTGTGCTCACGGTTTGAAAGGGGCAGACAGATGGACAAATTATGTTATCAGAGCTGCCCCCGGCAGCCCCACCCTCCAGCTCCGTGTTCACTCACAAGGCCCCCCCAGACAGGAGCATTGTAGGTGGTCCACTGGCCTGAGGCACCCTGGGGGACTGTCACTCTGTGGGTGGCCCTTGCCCTCAAGATAAAGAGCAACAACTGAAAAACAAAGCTGTCCGGGCCCTGCAAGCTGAAACTAGGTAGCCAGGTGTACCCCTGTTAGGAGTCTGCACTGGGGGTGACCCATGGGGAGCTGCATCGAACACCAGGCAGGCCCCTGACACTTGTGACGGGAAAATCGTTTCCAAGCATGTCCCCTAGCTCCCCAACCCAAATGACAAGCAGTGTCCAACTGCTTTGTCTCTGCCTCTTGCCTCTGAAAGAGTCCCTCAGATAACACAGTCACTGTCCATACTTGCTGCTGGGGTCCTTCAGTTAGTGTTCCCACCAGGCCCAGGGATGCCATCCCATAGGATGCTCTGACATCACTATCCCTGAAAGACACTGCGATGACACCCATGAGTGACCAGAACGGCTTTCAGTGCCCTACCAAGGGGTTCTACCATAGAGACGGACTTTCTCATCGGGTGCCACAGCATCAATTTACAAGTTCTCACATCAAAAGAAACAAGGCGGATAGGGATGGGGCTCATGGCAATACTGGAAAGTGAAAAAAAAAAAAGAAAAAAGAAAAACAAATAGCAGCCACATATTTAGCAAAAAACCCACCACACTCTTTGGCTCCCCTGAGGGAAGAGGGTTACCGCTACAAGGAACAGTAAGAGGACAAAGTTGGGGTAAGGAGTCTGGACCCCTTTGCTGAGTTGCCAAGAACTCAATGTCCCAGGCGGCCCTTGGTCTCAGGTTCGAGAAGACACCAGTGGAAGCTCTGCCGCAGCCTGGTCCTGCTGGCCAGAGGGACTCCAGGGCCCATGCCAGCCCTGCAGCAGAGGATCTACAGAGAAGTCAGGACAGCGGGCAGGAAAGGACCCCAAACGGCAGCACTCAGTCAGGGCCTAGGAAGACGGGACTGGCTTAAGGCAGGTGCATGACCAGGACAGACCTGAGCTCTGCTTCAGCTGCTGGAAACACTCGGCCCCACTTCAACCACGTGGGGCTGGGGCGACAAGTCACAGGCTGAATCCCTGACACAACACAACGCTTCCAGTTTCCGGCTGCCACCACACCCGAAATGAGCTTATTTCACTTTCTGCCCTGGGAACAGAACCATAACAAGGAGTGGAGGAGAGTGGTAACGTAGGGGTGAATGCCTGTTAACTTCCAAGACCAGACTAGAACTCTCCTAGCAAATCCCAGCCTCCAGGTTCTAGAACATCCCAGACCTTGAAAGAGGGGGCTTCCTACAGCCAACACGGCATCAGGGATCTAAACCCCATGGGTACAGGATGGAGTCCGGACGGAAGTGGGAAGGTAAGCTCACCTGGGTGTTCATCCCAAGTCACGTGCCCTGCCCTGAGACTCTGGAATCCTCAAAAGGACACAGGCTAGTTCTACACCACACAAGCTCCCAGCTGAGGCCTTCCAGCCTGCCAATTTCCTGTTGTCTCCTCCAGAGAAGCAAGTACTACAGGAACCCGCCACCAGCGCCAGTGTCACCAGGAGGGTGAGCTAAAGAGCCACTGGGCAGGCCTCATCCCTGCCTCGGGCTCCTTATTCTCTCTCAGACACAGGAAGGAGTGGGAGAGCAGCAGTGAGCCCAGTGACAGGAAGTGCTGCCTGGCACCAGCCCCCTGGTCCCCACTGTGCGGCCTCTGGCAGGAGAAGCAGCTGTGTTAGCATCACTGAGGCAACAGAAAGGGGTCAGAATAGATCAGGAGATCTTGCCTAGGCCAAGTCCATCCTTATTTCTGCAGCTTTAGTGCCACTGGGACGATGGGCCTGCAAAAGACAGTCCAGGTGACAGGGTCAGGACCCTCTCCACTAAATACAGAGTCAGCTAGGGCCCTCCCTTGGAGAGATTGGCAGAAATTTCAGGTGTACCCTCACCCCACCAAATTATGTATGTGTATGTATGTGTGTGTGTGTGTGTGTGTGTGTGTGTGTGTGTGTACGTATGTGTGTACATATACGCACACATATAAATAAGCCTTGAATGGCAGATGTGAAAACTCTCTTTAAATAATAATAGTTGTTATTGAATTAAAAAAAAACCACGAACCAGCCGTCCTGGGCTTATGAACTAGTGACTCTCCACAGAGTCCCCACAGTCCTCAGTGTTCACTATCAGTCAGTGCCCTGTGCAGAAGCCCTGAGTCTGCTGACCAGGATTCTGGGCCCAGTGTGGCTGACTTCAGGATAAAGACAGCTACCCTTTCCACTCTTCCTGCTGCCTCCCCCGCAAAGGGTCTGGGCCCCGCCCCACAGGTGTCCCCAAGGTCCTTCAATGCCTGGGAACCTTGGGAGTGACTCCCCTCACTCTGCTCCTCGTCTCTTCGGAACCGGCAAGGCCCTAGATGAACTTGAAGCACTTGGTCTTGTCGTGGGGCAGGCGGGTCTTGAAGAGCACGGAGTCCACCCTGAACTGTGTGTACAAGAGGGGCATGTAGCCGTACACCTTGACAAAGAAGTTGATACACTTGTGCCGTTCGTGAAAGTGGGAGTCATCATGGGACAGGGCCTGAGGGCACCCTGGGCATCGGAAAGTCCACCTCGACGTCACCTGGAGACAGGAGAAAGAGTAGGGTGAGAACACGGCGTGACTGCTGACAGAACCCTACAGCGAGGCCAAGCCGAGGCCAAGTTCATAGTGAAGCCGCTGAGCCAACGGCTACATCCACACAGCCCAGCATGTGTGTATCCAAAGCACTCACGGGATCTTTCCATGTCCCCATACTTAACAGACACAAAGTCTCAGTATGCCGGTGTTACCAGTCCAAACAAGGCTACCTGCAGTATTTATCTGGGTGGCAGAGCAAGACGTTGGTCCACAGTTATTTGTTCAACCATGTTTTTCAGAGCAAAACACTGGAAAACCCGTCAAAACAGAAACAGATCATTCTAAAATATGACATAGCCATTAAAAAGATAGTTAAGAAAATTACAAACATGAGAAAATAGTCTATATGATTAAGATTTCCAACAGTTAGAAAAATGTAAGTAACATGATGGTGTCACACACCACATGGTCAACCATTAACATAGGTAACTGGTGGTTTGAGCAGGGATGGTCCATGGTCTCATATATTTGAGTGCTTGGACTCTAGGGAGTGGCACCATTAGGAGGTGTAGACTGGTTGGAGGAGTGTGTCACTGTGGGGGCAGGCTTTGAAGTCTCATATGCTCAAGCTATGTCCAGCATGGAACACAGTTCACTTCCTGTTACCTGTGGATCAAGATGTAGAACTCTCAGCTCCTTCTCCAGCACCATGTCTGCCTGCATGCTGCCATGTTTCTTGGAACCATGGCAATAACGGACTGAACCTCTGGAACTGTAAGCCAGCCTTAATTAAATGTTTTCCTTTATAAGAGGTGCCATTGGCTGGGCAGTGGTGGCACATACCTTTAATCCCAGCACTCAGGAGGCAGAGGCAGGAGGATCTCTGTGAGTTCAAGGTTAGTCTGGTCTATGGAGCTAGTTCTAGGACAGCCAAGGCTACACAGAAAAACCCTGTCTCAAAAGAGTTGCCGTGGTCATGGTGTCTCTTTACAGCAATAGAAACCTTAAGCAAGACAGCAACCCTTCACAAAGTTCTGCTAGAGACTTGAGCCTGGGACCCGGCAGGATGAGACCTGGGTGGAGGAGACCCACAAAGATGGTGGACAAAGGTTTTCTTCCCACGCTCAGCTCTAATCGAAGGAGAATGGCACATCTCTAGTTGCATCTGGAGACGTCTCCTGTGGGACTGAGGCAAGAATTTAAGCTACTTGTGTGCCCTGCACACCCCCAAGATGCTCATGAGGCCTGCGCTGGTCTTAAACAGGCTGTGATCCTGGACACAGGAGGAAGGGCTATGCAAACGAACAAAGCCCTGTGCAGCATCCAAACAAGTCATACAACACAGGGGCGAGCGCAGAAGGAGGGAGACCTACAGAAACCGAAGACAGAGGCAGCAGGATGACGGGCGGCTGTGATGAAAGTGTGTGTGCACAAGGAACTTTCCAGAGACACTCAGAAATCATACAGACATTCAACCAGTGAGCAGGAAGAGAAAAATCAGCAAGTGAAGGGTACCGAAATTAGAACCGAGAATGGGAAACAAGATGACCAAACTATGTAAGCAAGATGATTATGATTAAGTGACATGGAGAAAAGGTGTGAGGTCATTCATGGAAGCTCAGAACAGGCAACCCTGGTCCTGGAACAGAAACAGGACAGACAAACTCGGGGCAGACAGAGGCCTTCCAGTGTACCTGCCTCAGTGCAGGCTCACACTAACATGTCTGCACAGGAGAACGGAGCGAGGCGGGTGTTTCTACCCTCTCACAAATGAGATAGTTTAAAAGAGACATTTATTTTACGAGTAAGCTGCAATGTTTAGGGTACACACGCAGAGACACAGCCCTATCAGTCCAGCCTCTTCACTGCACTCACCCATGGCTCCACCAACTCTCACTGAAGCCACAAACCCACACCACACACTTGCATCATATAATCACGGTTTTCTCCGGAGCAGTGGTTTCTTTACATTTGTACTTGTAATTATGTGCACAGATGTGTGTCTGTCTGCGTGTGGGTGTGCACAAGTGCAGCGCTTGCAGAGTCCAGAAGACAGGAACTGGAGTTACAGGTGGGCGTGAGCCACCCAAGATGCATGCTGGGAACTGAACTGGGACAAAAAGAAGCTGTGACCACCACTTCACAGCAGTGCCCAGCAACACTGTTCCGACATGCGCGGCTACTATAAGGTTAATATAGAAGATTCCTTTCGGTAACAAAGCAGTTAATGCATCTACCCTTGGCAGCCGCAGCCTGCTTCAGAGGTGAAGGAGAGACGGGAGTGAAGCTGTCCCATCCCTCACACCCCACAAGTCCCAACTCCCTCAGCTCTATCCAGTGGCCTCCGTGCGAGGCCCTGCCTCACAGCCTGCCATCGGTTATCTATCTAAGGGGTGTCCTTGTGCACTTTACAGAAATGTTCTGAGGTCTGGCACTGTCACAAGCTGCATTAGAACAGAACAGAAGAGTGAAGTGCACACACACACACCTTCCACAGGTAACGGGCCTACCTTGATGGGGGGCTTCCGTGTGATGTGGGAGACCAGGAAGTTCATAGCAATATCCTCACAGTTGATGTACTCATCCACCATGTCTCGGATGGCCTGGGGCATCACATAAGAATACAGGTAGGCATAATACTGTCAGGGAAGAAAGGATCAGAATACTGTTAGAAGTTCTTTCACTTTCAGCAAAAATATGCATGGCTCTAGGGGCTGTTGGGACATGTGTGGGAAGGCGCCCAGGAGGCAGTCACAGTGGGGACACACTGTTGGAATTTAGGGACTGAGAGCAGGAATGATGAGCATTTTGCTATGCAGATCTTCACTGTGAGAACATCTCATGTATCAGTGCATCTTTACAGTCTACAAGAAAGTACCAAGTGGAAGGTGGTAGCCTCACAGAAGCTGGTTCAATGGGTTGAGGAGCTGGCAAAGGCATTCTGTGAGGGGCAGTAGAAATGACTTGCTCATCTCAGAACAGGGATTCTGTGGTGCTGGGAATGGGACCCAAGCCCCTTGAACACTAGGGCAGTGCCCACCACCTCCAGAACAGGGATTCTTCAGAGCCCACCTGAAGACTTCAAAAGGAAAAGTATATGCCGGCATCACTCAAAAGAAATGGGATACAGGGGCTGGGGTAATGGCTCAGTGGTTAAAAGCACTTACTTTGTTACTTTGCAAAGCTAAGAACTCGAGTTTGGCTCCCCAGAACCCACATAAATGCCAGATGGGTGTGGTAGCCTGCCTGTAATTGCAGCCTGGGAAGGTGGAGGCAGAGAACCTCCAGAGCAAGCTGGCTACCAAGACCAGACATATCTGCAAGCTCTGGGGTTCACTGAGACCCTGCCTCAATGAATAAGGTAGAAGATGATCAGGGATGACCCCTGACATCAACCTTGTGCCTGCACATAGACATGCAAACAAATCCTACATACATACCACACACACACATCTGGAAGAAAATAACAAAGTTTAAATTTTTAAAAATAAATGTAGTGTGAGCCTTTGTGGCATTTTAAATGTCCTTATAACCACGATCTTAAAACTCGAAAACAACTGGATTGTCACTTAGCAGCAGAGCACTACTCTGCATGTTCCAGCTTCACATTGATCCTGAGTAGCCCCGCAAAAGAAAAAGCCAGTGGTGGCACAGGCCTTTAGTTCCAGCACTTGGGAGGCAGAGGCTGGCAGATCTCCGAGTTCCGATTGAGGCCACCCTGGTCTACAGAGTGAGTTCCAGGACAGCCAAGGCTATGTAAAGAGACCCTGTCTCCAAAAAAAAAAAAAAA
>CABHPP010110733.1:0-33199 GCA_902168425.1 Peromyscus attwateri | reverse complement strand
GGCCAGTATTTCAGCACAGTAGTATTTTGTTTGTTTGTTTGCTTGCTTGCTTGTTTGTTTGTTTGTTTATTCATGACAGGGTCTCATGCAGCTCAGGCTAGCCTCTAATTCACTATATAGCTGAGGATGACCTTGAACTTCTGGTGCTCCTGCCTCAACCTTTGGAATGCCGGGATTATAAGCATGTATCATCACAATGAGCATTTAGATGTGGCATCTGCTACCTCCATGTGATGGTTCCTTATCAAATAAGGATACTCTCCTTGGTCCAAGAATGAGATTTGCCTATGGCTTAGACTATGAGCCAAATACGTCCACACACTGGCCCTGAACTAGGGACGACCCTGGCTTATTCCATGAGTTAGTGAATCTGTGTCGTCATCTCCACTATACAGAGGAGGAAACAGGGGCTTGGGGCTTGTCTGAGGCTGCAAGCCATAGGCCGTCATGAGTTTTGACCATCTGTACTCTGTAACTGCTCTGTCAGCATTGACTCTGTAACCCTGAGACTCCTGGACGTGTGCTCAGCCTCACAGGGGAAGAAGATAAACTTAACGACCATTGATGTGTCATGTTAGGAGGGGACAGATTATCTGAAGAATTACAAATAAGCAGAATGAGAAATCCCCTATATTCCCAAAGTCTGGCACAGAGTCAGCCTGGGAAGCTATATTGAGCAAGTGAGGAGGTCACACTCCTCAGTCACCTGGCATCAGAACAGAGCCAGGATGCAAACCCTGGGTTTCTGCCTCTTGCCCAGCCCCACCTGCTTTCCCTCAAGCATACTGTCTTGCATGTTCACACTCAACCATGGTGCATCTCTCACCAGCAGCTAACTTCGAGCTTTGGCTCCTCCCCAAATGAGGGTCTGATTGTGGTCCTTGGCCCTTGGGACTGCAGGGCCGCTAGGAGGACTAGATGATATCACACATGAGATGGTACATAACAAGTGTAGTGGGTGGCTATTCCAGCTTTGATCTGGAAGTACCACCACCATTGAGGCTTTGATAACTGTCACGCCTGCAAAGCGGAGCCGAGAGAGGACCCTTGAAGACCCGGGATCCGGATGGGCTGGCTCTCTTGGTTCCTGGACCCTGGACGCTGGAGGTAGACCCAGCAGAGTTCTCCAGAGAACACCACCAGACTGTGCTACACCTTTCCCAGACCCTGTAACCTATCCCTTCACTTGTAAGTTACCCCACAAAATAAACCTCCCTTTTAACTACATGGAGTTGCCTTAATATTTTAACCAATAAACGAGTGCTCAGTAAACAGTGGGTATCATTGGGATGCATCGTGTAAGAAGTTAGGAGATGCAGGGGACTGACATTGGTACCTGGAAATCCTCATCTGCAGCCATCAACCTGACTCTGCACCAAGGCCCTGCTCAGATGCAGCACACCAGGTGCATCACAATGACCAGAGCTTCCCCTGACACTCCATCACACACCCCACAACACACAAGCTTACTCTTCTTGGATCCTGGCCTCGGCCTGGAGATCTGGAGAGAAAATGAACCCAGCCACTGGCCAGTCAAAGTCATAGGACTTTCTTCTTTACTTCGTGTACATTAATCATACAGATAATGGGGACATGTAATGTGCTCTGGTCATAGTCACCCTGTTACCTCCTCATTTCTCCTTCCCCTGACCTTCTCACTAGTAGCTTCCTTCCTGATAATTCTTCCTCCATATTCTGCACTTGAGAGAAAATGTGACTTCCTTTTCCTTTTAAATTGATTTATTTAATTTAACATGGTGATCTCTGGTCTTATCTATTTTCCTTCTAATGATATGATTTCATTCTTCTATGGAACATTTTCTTTTCTTTTCATTCCTTTTCTTTCTTTTTCTTTTTCTTTCTTTCTTTTTTTCCTTTTCTTTTTTTCTTTCTTTCTTTCTTTCTTTCTCTTCTTCTTCTTCTTTTTTTTTTTTTTTTAAGAAAAAGCCTCATGTAGCCCAGGCTGGCCTCAAACTCACTAGATAGCTAAGGATGACCCAATTCTTCTGCTTCCACTTCCCAAGTGCTGGAATTACAGGCATCTACCACCACATTCCTTCTTCACACGATCCACCTGTACTCTACTACAATGAATTAAATGTGTTCCTTCTGAGCCTGGCTACCTCGAACTTCCTCTTCTAACTGGCTGGAGTAAACATGACCTTGATACCCCAGTGCTGCAGATTTAGTAGGACTGGAAGGGACCACCCACCCAGAAGTATTGAAGAAGTGCGCTAACTCAGGGGTCAGGCATCAGTATTTGTTACATCCTCTTTGCTACAGTAATTACTGTTGAAAAATTGTAGGTTTTTTCTTTTTTTTTTTTAAAGATTTATTTATTATGTATACAGCATGTATGACTGCGGGCCAGAAGAGTGCACCAGATCTCATTACAGATGGTTGTGAGCCACCATGTGGTTGCTGGGAATTGAACTCAGGACCTCTAGAAGAGCAGGCAGTGCTCTTAACCTCTGAGCCATCTCTCCAGCCCTAGGTTTTCTCTTTTCTTTCTTTTTTTCTTTTTTTAATGTTTTAGTGTTTGAGACAGGATCTCTACACAGCTCTGACTATCCTGGAACTCACTATATAGACTAGACTGGCCTTGAAGTGAAGAGAGATTTGCTTGCCTCTGCTGAGTGCTGGGATTAAAAGCCAGGCCCCGCAGATTGTAGTTGTTTTTAAAGTGAAGCACCCCCACTGCACCCTACCCCCACACCAACTTTGTCACATGAGCTGTTCGATGTGGCATCGGCGATGTTATTACCAAAGCCTCTCTTGGCAAAGCTGGAGAGATTACTCCTAAGCAGTCCCCATAATGCAACTTATTAGCTTGAATTGGATTTACATATATTGAGACACAGTTTCACTCTGTAGCCCAAGCTGGTCTTAATCTTGTGACAATCCTGCTTCCACCTCCCAAGCACTAGCAATACTGGCATGAGCACTCGGCTCTGGTTGGGGTTAGACTTGAGCTTGGTTTGGCAGGAAGGCTAGGAGAGCCAGAGTTCCTGTTTGCTTGAGAACCTATCTCAGTACAAGCAGTGCGCTGTGTGCAGAATGCATTTAGGGGACGGCCTCTCTCTCCATTCCTCCTCCAGCTCCTGCCTGGTGTGTATTGTATGGAGAAGCTCAAGGCAGGGACTAGATGACACCCTCAAAGAGAGTAATGGAGGAAGGAAAGTTTAACAGACGGACCCACTACAAAGGTGTGGGCTATGCCTGTGTGCTGCCCAGGTAACCTGGACATCCCTCTACATGGTGAAAACTACTTCCCAATGACAGCTGGATGTCCCCATGTCTGTCTCTCTGCTGCAAGTCCCACAGCCACTGAAGCACACTTAGCTGGTTATGTTGAACTATGGGTACCAAGAAGTTAATGGGGAAGAGGTTCAAATAATATCAGAGGAGATGGGGCGGGGGGGGGGGGGGAACAGCACTTGCCTGCCACTCAAGAAGTCTGGGGTTTGGTTCTCAGTACTGCAAAATATACACACAAGTACACCTGATAATGGAGGAGAGTGTGTGGTTAAGCCCCTCCCTCCCTGGGCCCCCAGTTGGATTAACTGTATAGCCTACCATCTGCCAGAGGTTGAGTCCAGAGCTCAGGCTGGTCACCTACCTGCTACTGCATTCTCTCACTGCCCTGTCTTTTTTCTGCATTCCCCTTACGGGGCTTCCTTAGATCTCTTCAAATAAACCCCAAACTTTGTCTCCGGAGCTACGTCTAGGAAAACCCTAACACCAGGAGCATAGATAGCTCAGGGAGAGCAGTCACACATGGTACAGTTCTTGGGGTCACTGTCTTAGAGACAGGGGCAAGAGGGGAGCTGCGGGGGAGCGGGGTGGGGGAGTGGGGGGTGTGGAAGCCTGCCAGAAGTTATGGCCTTGCCAGAAAGACAGTTCTCTTTGATGACCCGGGAAGCAGAGGGAATAAGCATCCTGGCTTCTCCAGCCTGTCACCGTCTGCCTCTCTGCCTATGCCACGGGCAAGAGTCCATGGTGGTGTGCACACCATAAGGCTGCTTTGGCAGAAGGGCGGTTTGTGTACCCAGCGGCAAGGACAATCAAAGGCTTGTTACCAAAACTCAGCTATTTCCTGGAAGTTTGGTCCTGCCCAGAGAGCAGAATTTCAATAGTCTGGGATCTAGAAACTTTGCTAGGTCTGGTCAGGATGGAGCACAGTGAGGTACAGAAGCTGGAGGGCTGTGGCGGATAGAAGTACCTGCCCCCAAACACGGTAGCCAATGAGAAACACCTGCTACAGCTTTGAGAGTAAGGGACATGGCTGGGCTCCACGGGGCACTGGCTGGAGTCAGCTAGTCGGCTGAAGGAGTGGCTTTACTGTACCTCAGATGGTGGGATTAGGGGTGGCTGACAGTGGGGCTTGGCTCAACAGCCAACCGGACTAGCTGAACATGAACTTTTCACCAGTGACAGTTTCTTCTGGTGGCTCAAGTTCCCAGAGAGAAAAACCCAGAGGCCCCAGTGGAAGTCAAAAGAGCCCCGAACCCCTCCAGATAAGAAAGACCTTTGCCTCTTTGGCCATGTCCTTTCTACCAGAAAGTCCTTCAGGCCCTCCCAGGGCAAGAAGCCAGGACCTAGACTCCATCAGACAAAGACAGGATCAGCAAAGAGTTGTAACCTTTGGTGGAAAGCAAGTCATTTGCATGGTCCCAGCTTCCTCTAAAATGCTGGATTGACTTTGGAGAAGGACTTGGCTGGCACAACCCAGGCCCAGATATAGAGTCAGAATCAACTTTAAGTAGCAGCTCTCCCTGCAATGCACTAATCTTCCTGGAGCCCAGTGGGCAGTGTCTTCTTGCAGCCTCGGTGACTTCATCTGTAGACTGATAATGGTTCCTGCTTCACAGGGTGTGGGACAGAATGGACCGAATGGTGTTTATAAAGCGCTTCCACGACACTGGCCACCGAGGGTGTGCCCGCATATGGTGGTGGTGTCATGTATCCAAAGTAACAACAACAAAAAATCTCCTACAAAGCTACAATGTGTTAGGAATTTTTCTTTTTTGAGACAGAATCTCAATAATAGCCCAACATCCTCCTGCCTCAGCTCCCTGTAACTAAGGTCACAGGCATGTATTACCATCTCTGTCTTAGACTGTTTTGATCCAATCTACCCTCTCCCTCACTCCCACATGCAACCCAATCCCAAATTCGGATTCTGCAGCTTACATGCAGAATCTATCATCTGTCCCCACTGTCTCTCACCCGGATCCTTCCCCGGAGCCCCTCTCATGCTGTGCCCTCATGTTGGGGTGCCCCAGTGTCTCCACCTCAAGGAGCACACAAGTTGTTTAAGGATCTTGCTAGAATACAGCGCCCCCTTGCCCTCAGCCAAGAGTATGTTTCTAACCAGCTCACCTGGGATGTCAACCTGGCTAAGTTTCTAGACGCCCCTGGAGGATTTTTCCAAATAAAGGCGGATGCTGTCCTGAAACCGTTGACAAACCTTCACTTACTTCGCAGCAGGCTCATGGGAAGGGCCAAGCCTCACTGGGGCACATAATATGATTTAGCTTCCGCCTCACCTGCTGGCCTCAGCCCTCCACTCTCCTACCTCCACTTTCCCCTCTGATTTATAGGTCGGTTTATTTACAGACGAAAAGAGGAAACTGTATCTCGCCTAGTTTTGACGTGTCCATGTGCCCCAGTCCTCCCACCGATTTATCCTGTCCCACCCCGGGACACAGTGCCTAGACTTAAGTGTATGTTTCCCTTGCTTTACAATCCTCCTCACTGGTGCATAGAGCTAAACATGCATATTTTGGGTGTTGTTTTTATATGTTCTAAAGGTTGACCAGAGTCTATGGAGTTTTCTTCTACTTATTCTTTCTGTCTCCATTCAGTATTGTGTCTGAGTACACCTGCTGTGCTTTGCAGCTGAAACTCACATAATACTTTGTGGAGCAGAGAGTGCGGGGTATTTCCCCACAGAGTCGAGGTGAGCATCCTGAAGTTTCTCCAGCCTAACTGCCCCGGGAGAGATGAACTCTGTGTCTCCAGCCACCCTGGTGTCCTTTCAGTTTTAGTTTCCAGGAGTCTCTCACACACATAACGAATGTCCTCTGCATCCCACCTGCCCTCACCTGGTGAGCTCCAGCTGTCGTTGACTCCGCTAAATCTCCCTAATTACACACTTTCGTCTTGGGATTCTGCAACAAGTGGGTCTATCCCGCAGAATCCAGCCCCATGAATCTCCGGGGCTCCGTGCCTCCAGCTCCGGCCTGCACACAGTAGGCACCCAGGCAACAGTGAAAGCCTCGGCGCAGAAGGGGCCGGAAAGAGGCCAGGGTTTGGCGGGGACACTGGGGTCACGCCTTCTGGGGGCTCACCTGGCTGTTTTCCAGAGTGTAGCCGCCGGGAAGGTCTGGGGTCCAGCACTCCGGGAAAAGGGCGCCAGGGCTGCAGGCCGGCCAAGGGCGGGCCCCGAGCCCTGGCAGGCGGCGTCTCCGGTGTGGGCGGGGAGTGGGCGGGGAGTGGGCAGGACCGACCAGGGCAGCCCGGTAAAAAAGAGCGCGGCGGTCTGCCTTCTCTGAGAGCCCTCGGGACGCGACCCCGCCACCGAGCCAGCGCCGACCCAAAGAGCTTCAGCAGAGGGATCAGCGTCGGGGTGCACACTCGGCACCATGGCCCAGACGCCCGCTTTCAACAAGCCCAAAGTGAGCGCGGAGGGGCTCTGTCGCCCGGCTTCTGCCCCCGGGCTTGCCCCAGGGCTTAGCCGGGCCCAACCCTGGGAGTCTTCATCCTAGATGCATAGGAGGACTCCTGCTGGCTTCTCCCCTCCGCCCAGGCCTGGGCTTGCTTCCGGGATGTCGAGTGAGGGACGATGTGGCAGGGAGCGTCCAGAACCTGGAGGTGCCTCTAGCTGGTCTTCGGGTTCGGCTGCTGCCCACGCCGCGTCCACTTTGGGTCTCAGCCTCGCTGTCTGCCAAATGGGCGCCCAGTGGGTGGGGCTGTGTAGCTGTGTGAGCCTGGGCGGGATCCTGATGTCTGAACATCAGTAGAATGGGGCCCAGGGTCTCTTGCTGTTAAATGTTCGGTGAATGGCTTTATACTTCAGTGTTATGATTGCTTTGTTGGCACCAGGTAACTTAGGTTTGTGGATGCACCCGTGGGAAAAATCTGTGATCCAAGCCAGAAAGGGGAGCGAGGCAGCAGGGCGCTGGGGAGGAATTCTTATGCACCCTGGGCCTTTGGCCACAGTGGGTTTGTCTGGGGTCAGGTCATGGCCCTTGGCCCAATAGAGAACCCCTTGTCTCCCTGCCCACAAGCTGCGGCTTCTTGGAAACAATGAGAGTCGGGGAGAGTCCAGGTCCTTAAGGCCAGGTTTGCAACCTTTATAGATTCTGTCCAGCGAGGCACTAGACCTAGCAGTCAGCCAGGCTGATTGAATGGGTCAACAGGGTGTAGGACTGAGGACTCAGGGGAAGGAATCAGAGACAGTCAGCCTCCGACTGTCCAAAAAAACAGATGTTGAGTGGTGATGGCGGACATCGCAAAGGCGTTGGTAAGAATCCAGTGTGTATGCATGCAACACACGTGTGTCTGGAGGGGCAGGGAGGAAGGGCAAGTGGGCCTGCTCTTACCATAGAGAACTCACTCTGCCCCTCCTGTCAGAAGCTAGAGGCCAGAAGGGCAGAGCAAGTATTCTTGCCCAACTCATGCCTCCAGCACATCTTGTCTGGTGCCCCTCACCATAGTTAATGCCCCTTGCCGCAGAAGGCCTTTCTTTCTTTTCCTCTCGATGGTCTGAATTCTCTCCACCCTTGGTCAGGGGAACCACCTCTCCTGATGGGAGTGATGGAAGCTAAAGATGAATGATGACAGGTCACACTTCAGTAGCACCTATCCTTTTGTGACAGCTCTGTAGGGAGTACCAATATATTTCGATCCCTGGTATTGTCACCTGGTTCATGGTGGCAGGTCATTTCCTCCCCGGCCTCAGACTCCACGCCTGGAGAAAAGGACTTCATTACTAGATCTACTAGCACCAGTATCTATGTTAGAAGGCAATGCTAGAGCAGGAAGGTAGCGTGTTGACTGCCACGTCTGAGGTGTGACACATCTCATGTCATGGTGGGGAAGGAATGCCTCTGAGGCTGGCAGAAATGGGAAGGAGCCTCTGTGATCAGAGTCTGGCCAGCCTGTGTAGCTGAGTTCCACCAGCTGAAGTTTACTGAGGGCCCAGCCTACACAGCATAACTGCACACAGCCAGTCCATCCTGGCAATGACCTTACGAGGTAGCCAGTGCCATCTCCATGTACAGATGGGGAAACGTGCAGAGAGAGCTTAGCTAGGATGTAGCCAAGCTGGGAGAAGAGCCCACATTGAGGGCTGGCTTCAAAATCCCATCTCCTAAGCCAGGCACCATGGTGTGTACACCTGTAATTCTTGGTATTTGGAAGGCTGAGACAGGAGGATTTTTTTTAGTTCCAGGGATGTTTGGGATAAGAAAACAACACATAAAAGCCAGACATTCCATGCCCCTGTCTCTCCTGGGTGAGCTCTGCAAAAGCCTTGGGGATGAGAGGGTATCTCACCTGAGCCAGGGGCCTTTGCTAGGTTCTTTGGTTTCCCAAGACCTGGGACTTGGACAGCTTCAAGGGGAGCAGAGCCCACGACACCTTCCAGGGCTTTTTGTTTTGTTCTGTATGTGTGTATGTGTGTGTGCAGGCATACGGGTGGAGATCAGAGACCAACCTTGGGTGTCGGTTTTCACCCTCCAGCACCTTTGAGATAGGATCTCTTTGTTGTTCACCTCTGAAACACCAGGTTAGCTGCCCCGTGAGTTTCCAGGGATTCTCCTGTCTCTGCCTCACATTTCACAAGAGGAGTCATGGGGATTGCAGACGTGAGCTACCAGTCCTGGCTTTCATGGGGGCTCTGTGGATTTGAACTCAGATCCACACACTTGTGTTGTAAGCTCTTTACTCCTCAGCCCTGCCTTCAAGACGTAGAAGTAACCTGGCTTTAACTGCAGGCTGTGACTGAGGAGGTTTGGCTGGGGCTGAGATCCTATTGTCTTGCCCCCAAGTGATATAACACCACTGGTCCAGCAGGCAGCCTGGAGGAGCACCTGCTACCTGCTTTGATTGAGTGCTTGCTTCCTAAGAATTGCTGGGCATGAAGAAGGTGGATGTGTGTGTGTGTGTGTGTGTGTGTGTGTGTGTGTGTGTGTGTGTACGTGTAACAGTGACCCTTATCACTCTGTGCCCACTTGAAGCAGGGTTACAAAATCCCATGCTCCAGCTGCCACTGTGTTAAAGGTCCATCCTGACCTTGTTCCTCTGGCTGTGATTCGAGCTGAGGATCTTTGGAGTAGAGTAGCCGTGAGTACCGGAACCTTTAGCAGCTTCATTCACAGAATCCTGAATGACCAAGCAGGTGGCTGTCAGCATCCCATCTGCAAGTGGAGTTGTCTGAGGACTAGAGAGGAGAAGGAGCTTGCTCAAAGCTGCATCATCTGTGCATCTCACATCTTAGACTTGGAGGGAAGTGGCCCGGGTTGGGAAGGCTCAGTTTCTAAGCCAGCCTTTCCTCCTGTGGAAGTTCATAGGTAGCATGATCCCAGAGCACCTTTGCTCTCTTACCGAGTGCGGTTCTAGCTGCTTTGTATGGATTATGTCGTGTTTCATTCACAACAGCCTTCCGGGATAGGTCTTGTTGTCTTCATTTACATAGGAGGAAACTGACTCAGAGACGCAAAGGAACTTGCAAAAGTAGCGTGGCCAGAGAGCGCCAGAGCTGGGCTGCAAGTCTGAGAAGCCTAAAACTGAAGTAGGTGCTAGTGACTGCTTTGCTAATTAGTCATTTTCCTTTTGTGGGGCAAGAGAAGCGGGGTGTGGGGATGTTACAGAGCAAGGACCTAGCATCAGTGCCTTGGCCTTGGCCTTCAGACAGACCAGGGTAGAACCCCTGCCTCTCAGCTTGGCAGCATTGTCCTCAGGTAAGCAGGCCCTGAAACTCAGCTTCCTTTGCCTCGGGGAAAACCCACACCGCCATGGCTTCTGCTATAGTGCCCGGCTCTAAAGTGTGTGCTTCCTTCCGGGGGTTGCAATGGGTGTTTCCTGGACTCTGGGTCACCCTCATTGCTTATCTTGAGCAGGTGTACTTCTCTGGGTTCTTGGTGTCTTTCAGTTACCAGAGCCACCTGTTAAAATGACACTACCCCTGGGAAGAGACCGTCTCACCCGTTTAGATTTGTGTGACAGTTGTTGGGGAGGTGACAGATGGAGATTTGGTTTCATGGAAGCCTTTGTCTGACAGGGCAGAAATGAGGGACCAGAAAGAGGAAGGGGTCTGTGGTCACGCAGGGAGGCAGGGAGGCCAGCCTGATTCCTGATTCCATATCCTGGAAGGCTGCCCTGCAAACTGGGAGAGGACTGTTCACCTGCCTAGGTGTCCTGAGAGAGTCCTATGGTGGTACTCCTTGGGGTTGGGGGAGGCAGCACTGTGTGGGATAGCCTTAGACAAGGGGACCCCAAAATGAGGTTGAATGCTATATTTATCATGGGATTAGGGGTATGGGTGAGCCGTGCCTCAGAGTAGCTGCAGGGTTAGATAGCGCTCTGGGGGCTAAGGCCAGGCCTGTGCTGTCTGAGTTCTGCTCTCCCACTTAATCACTAGAGTTAAGAACTTCACTGTGCTTAGTTTTCCCGTTAAATGGGAATTATACCTGTACCCATCTTAGGGACACCAAG
Organism: Peromyscus attwateri; assembly: GCA_902168425.1. Lineage (NCBI taxonomy): Eukaryota > Metazoa > Chordata > Mammalia > Rodentia > Cricetidae > Peromyscus > Peromyscus attwateri. Next base: position 22,477 of record CABHPP010110733.1, on the reverse strand, counting down.
TGTGGCCTGCTTCGTGTGGGCATGCCACTGATAGCTCCCGTCTATAGGGACCAATACCACCATTGTTGCTGATCATCCTGGTCAGTTTCCCTTTCCTCTGCCCAGCACCTTGCCTTGCATGCAAGGAACATAAAAGCTTCTGGCTTTAGGCTCAGGCAACTTCCTGGCTGTGGTGTTCATTTGTTTGTAATACTGTTGTGGCCTAAGGCAAGCTCCTCTCTGAGCCTCAGTCTTATCACCTATAAAGTGGGGGCAAATGGGCCACATTCCTAGATGGTTGAGTCATAAGATTTCCCTCAGTTAGAGATGCTTCTGCTGGCTGGGGAAGTTCTGGGGTGGCTTATGAATAGCACTGGAGAGCTCCACCAGGCCCCAAGGCTGCAGGAAACACGGAAGGGCTGCTGGGCTCCTTCCAGTCTGTACCTTGGAGCTACAGGAGTGCAGAAAGGGCTGAGCTGAGCTTGGAGGGCTTCCTAAAGGAAGCAGGGCTGAGACAGTTCATTGCCCCAAGCCTACCTTGTTTGCTGATTTCATCCTAAAAGTCAGCAGAGAGGTGGTAGGGCATGAGGTGCTGACCCCTGACCCCTGCTCCACCCAAGCCATTGCCAGGATGAGGCAGGAAGAAGGGGCTGGGGCTGGCAGTGGGCACCTGTGGCTCCTCTGAGTACTGGCCATGGTGCTCAAGGCCAGGGCCTGGCTGCTCTGCCTGCCGGATTCTCTACCAGATCTGCCATTGCTGACATTAAGACTGGGGAGGGGGTGGGATCAATGACATTCAACATTTGCCTTGCCGGGTGCTATACTGGGTACCTAAGACCCAGGAGAGTGACACAGACAGGTCCCAGCTCCTGAAGCAGCGAAAGTGGAGTGAAAACAGAGCAGGGGCAGGTGTGGTGACGCACACCTTTGATCCCAGAGCTTGGGAGGCAGAGAAAAGTGGATCTCTGAGTTTGAGGCCAGCCTGGTCTACAGAGTGAGTTTCAGAAAGACTCTATCTCAAATTAAAAAAAAAAAAAAATTTGAAAAGACCAAAGAGGAAAGGAGGGAAAAAGAAAGAACAGGGTTGTGTGTTTAGGCGTGTGGAGGCCTGGGGACACATTGTCTACTGGGGCCAGCCCTGCCCACCCTCTATGGTCCTGAATCAGATATGAAAGCATCTGGCCAAGGAGTCCAAGATTTAGATCCTTGTCCTGGTTCTGTCCACTGCCTCCAGCATGTCTTGTGACCTGAATGCACCTCTCTGGCCCTCACCTCTCTGGACCTGACATCTCTTGGTGCTTCCTGAGTTCTTGGTACACAGTAATTATCTGTTTGTTACTAAGCTGCTTCCTGTCCCCAGCAGCCCTAGGAGGGCTTCCTGCCATTCTCACAGATAATGGCCAACTATGAGCCAGTCTTGCAGAGTGACTGCAGAGAGAGGCATGCAACTCCTCCAGAGAGTCAGGAGGCTGGACGGAGACTGGGCACCGGGGTCAGGATGGTGCTGTGGCCACGAACAAGACCTGCGCTTAGAGGCAGAAGGACTTGGGCCCTGACTTGGCTCTCAAGTCAGTCTGCGACCCTAGGGAGGGCCTTAAACTGCTCTGAGCTTTACTTCACAAGTCCATTTATGCAGCAGCAACTAGATCTAATATGAACCTTACCTAGTGGTCGAGAGAAAATGTGATGAAGGGTCCAAGGACAGCCACAGTTCGTCCTGTCTTTGGTGAGGCCAGCAGGACAGTAGTTAGGAGCTCAAGGGCAGACTTGGGTTCACTGACTGATTCCCGAATCTTTAGCACAGTGGTTCTCAACCTTTCTAATGCTGCCACCCTTTAATACAGTAGCTCATGTTGTGGTGACCCCATCCATAAAATCATTTTTGTTGCTACTTCATAACTAAGTTTGCTACTGTTATGGATCATAATGTAAATATCTGATATGCAGGATATCTGGTATGTGACCCCTGTGAAAGGGTCGCTCGACCTCTAAAAGGGTCACGATCCACCTGCTGAGAACCACTGTTTTACATACTTCTCTGAGCCTCAGTTTCCTCTTGTGTAAAATGGGTGTGGCGTCCTTGCCTTCAAGGTTGTGACTTACACAGTAGACTCCACAGACACCCTAGCTGCTCCTTTTCCTGAACATGGCCCCACCTCAGTCTCCAAACTTGTACCTCCATGCTCCTCTGGGCTGGTGGACTGGTTTCTCAATAGCAGCTTTCTGAAATGTTCGGTGGGTTACCTATCTAAATTTTGAGCTGTCTGTGGAGATGGTCTGTGCTTTTGCTCCCCACCAGCCTGCTTCTGTGGGAGCTTCTGTGGGAGCATGGTGGACAGCTGATCCCAGAGTTACCCTTGCCCCCGCCTGGCTCTCTGAGACCCTCCTCCGGGAGCTGGTGTGTGTGCTGGACTCCTGCTCGCCGCCACGCACCTACTGTGTGTACAGCCAGGCACACCCCATGCAGTAGCTGGCTCCCATCTGGACACATTAGTGTCCTCTCCTTTGAGGTTTGCTCCCAGCCCCCTCTCCACCCAGGAAGCTAGAGAAGGCTCTTAAGAGGTGCCTCCCCTATTGAAAATATTTCTGTTGAAAACCCATCTCTGTGAGCAATTCCCGGCAGGCTTCCTGATTCCGACACACGCTAATTCCTTGTTTCTTCTTTCTCTCTGGCCTGTGCTGCCCTGTGGGTCTCCTTCAGGTGGGCCTTCTGGACATGCTATATTGTACCCCTTGGTGTCTGATTTTCTTTAGCTTGTGGCTCTGACTTGTGTGTGTCATCGCATCCTGGGGCGCTAACCTCAGAAGGGCTCCTGTTCTGGTAAGTGGGACAGGCCAGAGCAGTCCAAGACAGCGTGGACGCTTCTAGAGCTGGCTCGTTGGCTATCTGCCTGGAGCTTCGGGGAGCCTTTCTGGTCATGGTGGTCTCCTGGGGGCGGGCAGGTGGGGCCGTCACATCCTGACAGACGTTGCTGTTAAACCGCAGCAGAGCACACTGTGGAGGCATCTCATGTTGACACAGAAGTGCTTTCCCCAGAGTGTCCTTGCAGACCCCTGGCACCCACTGATGGAGACACAGAGCCCAGAGACCCTGCCCTGACCTACTGTCTGACCCCCCTTCTCACCAACCAGGCTTCATTTTGCCTCCTAAACCTCCTCCCCCTTTTTCTGTGACCTCCTTTACCCCATCATGCATTAGTGTCTAATGTGGCCAACTCACTCAAAAGAAATGAGCTGCTGTGACCCGCATCTAGCCTCTGCAGCCTCCTGGGCTGTGTCAGCCGTTCAGAAGTAAGGTTCACAGGAGAATAGCCACAGCCTTCTCCACTTTCTCTCTTCCATTTAGTCAAGCTTTTCCCTGTCTGGACCCTGCCCTTGCTCAGGCCTCTAGAACAGGGCTCCAGGGTATCTTCTCAGCCTTGACTCTATGTTCAGGGAAAAAAACCAACCAAACAAAAAACCCCACAGGACTGAGGGTGTGACTTAGTAATAGAGTGTTTGCCAGCCTGCTGGAGGCCCTGGCTCCCATCCCCAGCACCCCCAAAATACAGAAGCACACAGTCACACAACTGTGCTGGAACCTACCCAGAGGACTGAGGCAGAACTGATGAAGCCCAGACATCAGTGACTTCCCACCACTACCCCAGTGTCCTGAAGGGTTTCTACAGCCTGAGTTCTTAGACTCAGGGGCATCATTGTGTCCTCCTCGCCTTGACCTCTGGCAGGGCCTGGCTGCATGAGATTCCTGTGGCAGCTGTAACAGGTGACCACATGCTAAGTGTCTTCAAAGCCACAAAACCCCCTGGCCTCCATTCCCAGCACTGAGAAGACAAAGGCGGTTACATCTCCCTGCCCTCAGCCCACACTCTCCAGTTCTGGAGGCCAGGAGTCTAAAATCAAAGTGCCTGCAGTGCCATGCTCACCCTGAAAGTGCAGGGAATCAGCCCTTTGCTTTTCCAGCCTCTGGTAGTGCCAGGCATTCGGGCTTATGGCCTCATGGATCCAATCTCTGCCTTTGTGGTCACATTGTTGCTTCTTGTCCTGAGTGTGAAAACTCTACCTCTGCTACTATGACAAGAGAGTAGTTCAGGGCCTGCCCAGAGAGTCCGGAATAAGCTTTCCCAAGACTGTGGAGGATTCCAGGTGGTACCATCTAAGATCGTGGAGGATTCCAGGTGGTACCATCTAAGATTGTAGATTATTCCAGGTGTTACATTTAAGGTCCTAGTTACTGGTTCTAGGGCTTGAGGTGCAGGCAACTCTGGGGGCCCATGGTTGGCCCGGTATTCCCCCCCAAGGAGGTCATTGCTCTTCCTTAGTAAGCCTGGTGGACTGGCCTTTATGTGCCATGTCCCTCAGTTTCCTCCTATCTCCGGTCTCTATTCTCCAGGCTCTGTCTCCCCTGCACTAAGTGCTGGCTTACGCCAGGGCCTGGTCCTAGACCCCAGCCTCCAAATCTTGTTGTGGCAGCCTCTCTCAGCCTGCCTTTCTTGCCAACTTCACATCTTATGCTGGCCTCTCTGGCCCTTCGCCGCTGGGTGGTTCTGCCCTAGGGTTCCCAATCTCAGCATCTCCCTTCCTCCCATACACTCCCATTTCCCCCGTCACAGGGCCTTCGCGCGTACTATAATGGCCACCTCAAATGTTCTTCTGCCCGTCTCCTCCCTTCACTTTCTCATCAGCTCCTCTGCATCCTTCAGCACTTGGTTCCGGTCTGCGGGGAGGCTGTTTGCTGCCCAGCTGAGTTTGTTTGTTGCTGTCTTTCACAGTGAGGGTTTCCTGTGGGGCCATCTCAGTTTATAGCTATACATTTATCCACGGGTCCCTGGCTTGTCCCTTGCTGGTCTGTGCATGCCAAAGGAATAAGACAAGACTTTGTCCCTTTTGCTTGCTTCTGTAGCCCCGGCAACACGCAGGGCTTCACTGTTTTTACTCAAATGAAAACTCCTTCGTGCCAGTAATCCTAACACTTGGCAGGCTAATGCAGGGGGATTTCAGGTTTGAGGCCAGCCTGAGCTAATAATGACTTTCAGGCCAGCTTGGGCTATATAATGAGATCCTATCTCAGAGAACAATTTGAGAGATAAAGAATCAGGAAGACCATTCTTGGCTATAGAGTGAATTTGAGGCTATCCTGGGTTATATGAGACTGTTTTTTAAAACAAACAACTGATAGAGGGCAGGATTTTAGCAATTGCTATATGCCTAGAGCTTCATGATGGACCATCCACATGGTTCATGAAGACCTAGGGGAAAGGCATACTCTTCTCCCCATTCGATGTGAGAACCCAGGGCACAGTGAAGTATCTTGCTCCTCCAGGTTGCAAAGGAATGAACAGAGGCTGGCTCCTACTGTGTGTGATGCCCTCCCAACCTCTTGCCTAACACCCCCTCCAGCCTAGGGTAAGAAAGTAGAGACTCAGAGAGGTACAGTCACTTGCTTTAGGTAACACAGCTCCATGGGCCAGAAGCTTCAGGGTTCCAGTTGGAGACTCAAAGAAACTCTTAGCCAAATGGGGAAGCCAACAGCCAGTGTAACCCCAAGCTGGGGGTAAGCTGCTCTATCTTCTCCCAGCTGGACGGCCTTAGGAGTGCTGGTCACTTTAAGGACTTGCCGACTAGAATTTTGTCACCTCTGCTCCCTGTTGCTCTGGGCCTGGTTTCCTCTGCTGGAAGCAGGCTCTGTGAGAGTTTCTGGGGTTGCCCCTTGGGTCAGCAGTTCCCAGATGTTCCTCCTCCCAGCCAGGTCTGCCAACCTTCTTATCTAGGTCACCAGTTTCCAAATATGGCCACACCTTGGGAAATAGCACTTCTGGGTCTCCCTTGGTCCAGGAAATTTCCTCCATGATCTGGATCAAGCAGATGACAAAGTCCCTTAGGTCGCTGGCTCCTGGCACTCCTGAACAGTTTGTGGGAAACACCACCTCCCGGAGGCAGTGACTGCTTCCTTTGGGCCACACTTCTCCACAGTCACTGTCTAAAATCTTTGTCATGGTTTTTGTACAAGAGTTTACTATCCCATGCTGTTCAGTTAAAACTTAGGCCCAAAGAGGCCAAACAGCTGAGATCTGCCATTCAAGGGTAGAGCTAGGAGCCTAGACAGATGGACTCTCTCCAAAGCTCCTGCTTGTGGCCTTGGCTTTGTGTACAAGGTGTCATATATGGAACTGGGCAAATAAGGGATGATCATCAAGACCCTTTCTAGAGGATTAGAAAGACTTAGTTGTCACATATGTTGCCTGCAAAGGTAGTCTTGACTAGCACCTCTTTGTGGTGTTTATATATTTGCGGTGCTAGGCTTGGAGCACAGGGCCTTGCACGTCCAAGTGTGTACTCTACCACAGAGCTGTACCCTCTGCTGGAATCTGACTTGTGTTTCTGTGTGTGTGTGTGTGTGTGTGTGTGTGTGTGTGTGTGTGTGTGTGTGTGTATGCATACGTGCTTGCGTGTAGAGGCCAGAGGTCAATATCAGGTGTCATTCCTAGAGTGCCACCCACCTTATTTTTCATGACAGGTTCTCACACGGGGACCTGGGGGGCTTACCGATTAGGCTAAACTGGCTAGTGAACCCCAGGGATCCTCCCTCCTCCATCTCCCCTGCCCTGGAATTACAAGTGTGCACCAGCACACGTTTTATGTGAGTGCCGATTGGACTCAAGTCCTCATATTTGTACAGCGGTACTTTATAAACCGAGCTGTCTCCCCAAACCCCAGAGCCTGATTTTTGAGGTGTCTTCAGTCGGCCCTTTCTGTTTAACTCAAGAGTTGGCTGAGTGACGCGGCTGAGGGCAGTAGCTCTGGTGTGGTGGTGGCTGGCTCCCGCTGGGTCCGTGGTTGGCCTCATGGTTGTGATCACAAGTTTGGGAACTGGATTGGGGTTCAAATGCTGATTCTGCTGCTGCCCAGCTGTGGCTAGGGCAAGGGTTGGGTCCCTGCTTCCATTGCGTTCTATGTGACTTTGGACAAGACATTTAACCTTGGTATCTTGAGCTGTGAACCACACAGCACAAGTACTTGACCACCTCGGGCCCCCCCAAACACATACACACACTAAACACATACAGGTGAGCTCAGGTAGGAACATCATGTAAAGAGTTTAAGAGGTATATTGACTACATGTCCAGGAAAAGGCGGCTTCTGAAGGGGCCCTCGGGCTCTGCGGTGTCTCATGCTCTCTCTCTGACCCTTGCAGGTCGAGCTGCATGTCCACCTGGATGGAGCCATCAAGCCGGAAACCATCTTATACTATAGCAAGTAAGTCCATGAACAACCACAGTCCTCGCCAGGATTCAGAGAAATGTACAGCTCTTCTTAGGGACCCCTGGAGATTCCCAGGGCTCTGTTCATCCCTTGTGGGAGTCAAGTCAGCCCTTGATGGAAGATGGTGATGTCCTGGGTGCTTTCCACCCCACCCTCCATAGATTGGAGGTGGGAGGCGAGCATCCTACCTCCTGAGCTGTCAGGAAAAGTGAGCCCCTCCCCTACCAGCATGCTTCACTCCTCTGCTGTTAAACACTCTGTGTATGCTGGAAGGACTCAGCTTCCCCCCCCCCCCCACTGTCTCCAGTGTCTAGCCTCAACTCTACCTGAGTGCCATGATAGAGCCTCCCCAGGTGTTCAGGTGCCACTTGGGAATTTGTCGCCCAACTCTAGAGCATGGCCCCCAGTTCCCCGGGAGAGTTCTGCTAGCACTCTTCCGTCCATGTGGTGTTTCCAGCAGCCTTTTCCTGCCCTGGGATGTGGCTGTTCGTCAGCTTGTGACGTAAGCACACAACCTCGGCTGTGCTACACTGACTTAACTTAGTGATTCCTTCCCATGGCCACTGGTCTGGGGGGGCAGTTCTCTCGATCACCCCACTTTACAGATGGGAAGACGGAGCCATGGCACCAAAGGCTTCCTCAGGAGCACAGGGCAGGGTTTTAGTCCAGGGGTCTGGTTGAGTCTGTGCTGCCATCAACAACACAGCCTTCTATGAAGGAAGGGCTGAAAAACAAACAGCTCAGTGCATATCAGGATACCCCATAAAGGTCACTCCCAGATGTCACTTTCAGCATCTATGGCTCTAGTGGTGGGGACACGTCTGGCCTTATCTCTGTGGCCTTTGCTCAGCTGGAGCTCGTAGCTATTGCCACAGGGCCGTGCTGAGGTCATTTGGGTGGGACACTAAGATGGGTTCTAATTGGGTATTATTAAATGGTCAAAGGCAGGGCTCATTAACCAGGTCAGGAAGGCGTGAGTATCCTTGGGTAAAAGAGCAAGAAGTGGATATTGGGGGACTGGTGTGATTCTTCTAGCCTCAGTGAGCTCTCAGGACGGGGGGTTACCCCGGAGTCTTCAGGCAGTGGAGAAGCCCTGGCTTACAGTGCCCACGCCAGTGCCCCTTCTCTGTCTTGATGACTGTGTTGGCAATCATCTCTTCTTCCTCCAGCTCCCGGGTTTCTGCCCTTCATGGTGCCTCTTGCCTCCTTGTCAGGCCCCTTCACCACCCTGTGGCCCCTCTGTAAAGCATATGAAGACCCAGCCTCCCTCTCTTGCCCAGCATTACACTACTCAGAGCTACCACTGCCCCGTCTCCTGTCTATCTGCAGTCTGTCTGCAGGTGCCTGTCACGGCCTCAGCATCCTCTGGGCGTTAGGGCTGCAGTCTGACCACTGTCTCTGAACATAGTTAGCAGTGTGTCCCTCGGAAGGCTCTCCAGGATCACCATGGCTGTACATGGCCTCAGGAAGGTGATGTGGGCAGACTGGCCAGCAGCAAGAAGCTTAACCTGGAGGGAACAGGGGGTACTGAGAACCTGCCTTATGGGCCAGAACCACAGCAGGGGCAGGGACCATTTCCCCATGGTAAATTATGGGGACCTGGGACTAGTGAGGTTTCATGACACTCAGGCTGGAGCCGGGAGGCCTTGGTGTTACCTACCTGCATGCTGCGAAGCTGAAGTCTGAGCCCCTTAATATTCTCTTTTTTAAACACACACACACACACACACACACACATACATATGCACACACATATGCACACACATGTGCACACACACACACACTAATAATAATACCAATAGTGGTAATGAAATAGCAGAAACCAAGGCCTAGAGGAACACTATGAACTGGAGCTGAGTCACAGTGGGTGGAGACAGCAGAAGGAGGAAGACACACCAAGTTCCCACCAGCTTCCTGCAGTCCACGGGGAGGCAGAGCTCCTGGTGTAGGAAGAAGGCTCCAAGGCGAAGGTGTTGGAGCAGGGATGGGACAGAGTCCTGAGCTGAGTGGCCAGCACAGCAGACCTGTTCTGGGTGGGGCAGGCTGCTATGACATGCCAGACAGGAGGGCAGAGGGAGAGGTCCTGATCCCAGCTCCTGTCCTGGGAATTACGATACTGCACAGTAGCTATTGTGTCTGGGAGCTTCTGTCTGGGCATATGTCCAGACGTCTCTGCCTGCCCCTGGACCTGGGACCATGCCCCGAGGAAGGCATGGGCTTGCCATGGTACTCAGCCCAGCATCAGCCTACCTGTTAGTCCTTTGAGATGTATGGACTTTTCTCTGGCCATACCACCCTGAATGCATTTGATCTCGGAAGCCAAGCAGGGCTGGGCCTGGTGAGTACTTGGATGGGAAATGTATGATTTGTCGTGGCTTCTGGCTACAAACAAGTCTTGGAAGGCCTCTACTCTGTTCTCTAGGCCTTGGAGCTCAGTTGCCTCATCTGTACCAGAGGAGAAGCTAGATGGAAGGATCCCCTTGCTTCTTACTGGGGCTACCAGTCTGTTCCATGCCGCCCTGGGAGGCCTGGCTGGATCCTGCTCTGGCATCTCACGTTTTGTTTTCATTTGTTTGTTTTGTTTTTAAATGCAGTTTTAAAAATTCATTTTATGCGTCTGAGTGTTTTGCCTGCAAGCAGGTATGTGTAACACATGCCTGCCTGATGCCTGCCAAGGAGGCTGAAAGGCATCAGATCTCTTGGAACTGGAGTTGTAGATGGTCTTGAGCCTTCATGTGGGTCTCGGGAAGCAACCCAAGGTCTTCTGCAAGAGCACCCAGTGCTCTTGCCCACTGAGTCCTGGCTGCAGCCCCTCACCGTCAGTTTTATTTTTAGGAAGAGAGGCATCGCCCTCCCAGCAGATACAGTGGAAGGGCTGTACAACATCATCGGCATGGACAAGCCCCTTTCGCTCCCAGAATTCCTGGCCAAGTTTGATTACTACATGCCTGCTATCGCGTGAGTTGTTCCCAATCCTCGTGGCGCAGGGCAGCACCCGTCCCTGTAACCAAGACCAGACTGAGCTGCTGTAGAAGGCACTCCAAACCTCCGGCCCTGCTTTTTACCATGGTGTGCACCTGAGCCAATCTCCCCTGTGCCTCTGGACTCCTAATCTCTTATCCCAGGCAGAGGCAGAGGAAGCTCTGCTGAAGCCCTGTGGCGGTCAGGCTATGGGATGTCTTGTTCAGAACTCACTGCCCCTTAACACCTAATATCCTGAGACCCATGCAACCATCACAGATCTCAGAGAAAGAGCCCTTGGCCTAGGTCAAGAAGAGACATGGGTGCAGAGCAGGGTGGGGCCTGAATCAGGTCCCCCATGCCCCAGTCTGGAGCTTTGGAGGCAGGGCCAGGCCAGGTACTGGAGTGGGAAATGGAGGTGGAGTTGGGTCTTTCTTTGATGTCTGGAGTCACTGGTTGAATGAGGAACATTACTAGACTTTGAAAAGGCCCAGGAATTGTCGCTAAAGAGTGTCAAAGAAAGGACTCAGACTCTGAAAACCTAAGCCAGCCTTCTGACCCAAATTTACCAACTTCTCTCTGTATTGCTCAGAGCAAACACCAAAACCCACATACCAGGTGCACAGGTCCTACAACTTTGAGCCCTTGCTTTTTACAGACTCTGACTCCTACTCTCCCCTTGGGTACTAACATACCCCACCCTCAGGTCATCTGCCCTTCTTCCCTCTGCCTGGAATGCTGTTCCCTAAAAGCCCACGGTTTGCCTTCCGCACATATTTCCTGTGTCCCTTCTCAGTGAGGCCTTGCTGACCGTTGTTGCTAGAGTTTTGTATGGCCATGGCAAGCTTCTTGCTAACTGTCCTTATATCTTAAATTAATCCATTTCTACAAATCTATACCTTGCCATGTGGCTTGTGGCTTACCGGCATCTTTACATGCTGCTTGTCCTGGCGGCAGCTGGCAGTGTCTCCTTCCACCTTCCTGTTCTTTCTTTTCTCCTCTCTGTTAGTCCCTCCTATACTTCCTGTCTAGCCACTGGCCAATCAGTGTTTTATTTATTGACCAATCAGAGCAACACATTTGCCATACAGAACTTCCCACAGCAGACCGTGCTGTGGCCTACCACACCGCCTCCTGGCTTTGTCTGTATCGAGTGTTCCTGTCTGGTGGATTGTGTGTTTTCCCTTTACCTGGCTCTCCTGTCAGAAGGTGACCAAAAGGCAGGGATCCCAGCTCCTGTTCACTGTACACTAAGGGTCTGGGTCTAGTATGTGGGCTCAGTACCCACTTAAGAGAATGAATGGAACCATGGCTATGGGAGAGCCGTGGGGGTCTGGGGCTGGGAAAGGCAGAGAGCAAGCCCCTCCCACGGCAGAGCTGAGACCCAGCTCCCCCCTCATCCATTGAACCTCCTCCTGGGGGTGACTCAATTCCCCAGAGCCGGGCCCCTTCTTCTCACCAAGGGCCGGTGGGGCACTTTGCTTCTTTTGCCCACTCTCCCTGCTCTGGGGCAAGTCCTAACTAGGACAGTCCATCAGCATTCGATCAGTGCTCACAGAGGCTCTCACAGGTCACTTTGTGACTTGCTCGTGTAGCCCACACTCCTCAGCAGCAGCTAAAGCACTTCCACCATCTGACGGATCACTTCTTGGCCTTTTGGCTGAGATCAAGTGTAGCATTTGTCTGCCTCCATCCAAGTGCTGGCCTAGTGAGGTTTCTGATGTTTTGGCCATTTGTCCTTACAATAGTCCTTTGATATAGGTATCAGAGAGGGCAACCGACTAGCCCAGGATCACACAGACTACCTAAGTCCATGACTGAATATCATTTGCCCATTCCAGAGTCCCTCTGGATTCACATATCTGTGCCCCTTTATCATCCCTGCCAGCCTTATATCCATCATTCAACAAATATTTGGCCACTGTGCCCTAGACCCTTTCCTCGGATGAAGTGCCACAGCCGTGACGAGAGAGGAAGGGATCTTTGCCTCGTGAGAGTCAAGGGGAGATGGGAATAGCACTTCAAAGAACCATGTGATAGCTAATGTCAAGTGGTGATCAGGGCTTGGAGAAAGGATACCCAGAGAGAAAGTGGTCTGAGGAGGCCTGGGCAGGGCCTTAAGCTGGCATTAGGTGGAGGCAGGCAGAGTGCAGGATGCTGGGGCAAACAATGAGACTGTGACCCAAAGCCCTGAGGTGGGAGGGACAAGCTTGATGGCCTTGGGCCAGAGGAAGAATGTGAGGCACAAGACGTTAGGGAAGCTGGTGACTGCCATTGGGGCTGGCGTGGAGTCAGATCTTTCTACACAGTTAGAAGCCATAGGATGCTAAACACATGTTCGGTCATTGACCAAACCCCTAAGCCCTGGTTTACTTTTCTTTGTAGATTCTTCTGTAGGGGGTGGAATGAGAGGACAACTTGCAGGAGTCTGTGCCCTGCTTCCACCCTGTGGCTCCTGGCAATCAAGCCCAGGTCTTCAGCCTTGATAGCAAGCACCTTTCGCTGCTGCGTCATCTCACTAGCCCTCCTGGTTTCCATTTTTAATCATTCTTACTGCTACATGGAGAATGACGTTCAGGACAAACATGAAGACATGCCCGTTAGAGGCAATTCAGTCACTCAGGGGTGAGGGGTCAGAATGAGTCTGTAGGTCAGAAGTAATAGGACTGGCCAGGTGGCTCAGATCTTCTCTGCAGGTGCCCAGACAGTGAAAGTTTGTGAGCTGGAAATAGGTTGGATCTAAGGAGGGTGGCAGGCACCTCGTTTGCTACTGGAGCTCCCAAGGAGTGGAAGAAGGTTGTTGCCAACCTGTGTTTTTCCCTTCCCAGGGGCTGCAGGGAGGCCATCAAAAGGATCGCCTATGAGTTTGTGGAGATGAAGGCCAAGGAGGGTGTGGTGTATGTGGAAGTGCGCTACAGCCCACATCTGCTGGCCAACTCCAAAGTGGACCCAATCCCCTGGAACCAGACTGAGTGAGTGACAGCACTGGAGGGGCTGTGCCGAGAGTGGGCTGCACTGCCCAGCCCAAGAAGGGAGGATGGAGTGCTGAGAGTCTTGGCCTTGGCCTGGTCCATGGACTCAGGGACTCAACTCAACCCGAAGAGGCATGATCCCTATCCCTCTGCCTGTGGGTATGCCTTGGCCCTACATGAAATGCTTGGCTAGCTGCCCACGACTCTGCCTGGCTTAGCCAGTGACTTCTAGAGGCTTTGCTCAATGAGTGAGTCTGGCCCATCCCTGTCTTCTGGTCTGGACCCCTTGCATCTTGAAGGCCCCCTTGCTCCCTCCCTCTGAGCCATGATTCTGATACATGGAGAAAATGGTAGTTCAACAGGCCCAAATTTAGCCCCCTCTCCATCTAGAAATAGGGAGGGCTGTCTGACATCCTCACAGTGGAATCTGGCAGTGCCCAGATAGCTTCTAAAGAAGTAGCCCACTGCATAAGGACTTGAAATCATGTCCACGTGTCTCCTTGGAAGACATAATTCAGGGGCAAGGCTGCTCCTCTCTGCTTCAGTTCCATGGCTGCCCATGGCCTTCCCTTGGCCTGAAGTCCTCCCTTCTCCTCTCCCCACACAGAGGGGACCTCACCCCTGATGAGGTTGTGGATCTTGTGAACCAGGGCCTGCAGGAGGGAGAGAAAGCATTCGGGGTCAAGGTCCGGTCCATACTATGCTGTATGCGCCACCAACCCAGTGAGTACCATTGTACCCTGCTGGCTGCCTGGCCTAGCCACAGGGCTGTGCCTATTCCATCCCAGCATCCCCTACCCCATGTGTCTGAGCTTTCTAAGGACACCAGTGAACTCTTGGTGGCTCTGGTGAGTCTCCTTATCAGGAAATCTAGGTCTTGACAGCCATGTGACCAACAGGAAGCCAAAGGAAACTAAACAATAAGGAAACATCCAAGACCACAGGACTCTGTGGTTTGGTCCGGTCTTATCTAAGCCAGAACCTCTTGCATAGGTCTGATTTCTGAGGTATCTGGGATTCCTCCCGTTACCAACATTGGTCAAACATCCAGGGCTCAAGCTTCAACCTGCAGGGCCCATTCTGTGACCTTGGGCAAGTCACATCACCCCTCTTGAGCTTTCACACCTGGTCCTGGGATGGTCACACTCTATACCCCGCCCTAAGCATTAGTGGGAACCAAAACCAAGGGCTGAGGTGAGGTTACAGGGCTTGCTACACTAGGGCATGGCCTCCATGCCTCTTCTCTACCCACGATGCCCCTGAGGATCAAACTCAGGTCATCAGGCTTATGGCTTTCCCCACTGAGCCATCTTGTAGGCCCACACTATAATAACTTTATGGGGCTCTTAATATAAAAGTGCATGACTCATTAGCAATGAACTAATACTCCTGTGAGTTATATTATGGGCTAAATAGTAGGCTCTATTTTCCCATTTTCTGAGTGGGGGTAAGTCTGCCATGGGTGTTGATAAGCACTGAGGGAACGGCCTGCTCATCACCTACTGAGCCCAGCCTTTGTCTCAGCGGACCCTTGCCATGTCCAATGGTGGTGGTGTTCCTCTGGGAAAGGGGACTGTGAGGCTTGGGTGGGGGAGACACAGCAGTCAGGATCTGAAGACAAGACACTGGAACTTAGGTTTTCTCTGGACTCAGATGAGGATCAGAACATTCAGCAGGGCAGCTGGGCAGCCCGACTCCCAACTGTTTGATGATGCACCATTGCTCTCTCCCAGGCTGGTCCCTTGAGGTGCTGGAACTGTGTAAGAAGTACCATCAGAAGACCGTGGTGGCCATCGACCTGGCTGGTGACGAGACCATCAAAGGAAGTAGCCTCTTCCCAGGCCATGTGGAAGCCTATGAGGTGGGCCTGAGAAGGGGAGAGATGGTCTTGGGGAGCTTGGATGGTGAGCTTGGGGCCTCCTGAGTCCCCAAGTGTGTCTTGGTTGGGGTTAGGGATTCAGAACCGGGCAGAAACAAAAGCCCCTGCGTGGAGATGGGAGAGCTGTGTTTGAGTCTGCATGTGCCTGTGATTTCCTGTGTGACCTTGGACAGAGCTGCTTCTTCTCTGGGCCTCATTTCTTGGTTCTTGTGTAACTTGACTTTCTTAAGCTCCACCCTAAAATAGTGTTAGTTTGCTTTAGAATATTAGACAATGCATTTAAACCCTTCAAACAAGTTCAGTGCACAGGAGCTGCAGGGTAAAGACTAGTTACCACTCCCTTCATGACTTGGGAAACCAGGCTACACCATGTACTTTTTAGCCTAGCCTGACTCTGAGGACAGTCACCCCTGCTAAAACTTAGACCCCAAGTGTGGCAAAGACAGTGCTTTTTAGGGACCTCTCAGAGCTACCCCCAACCTGTCTCTTCCCCTTCCAGGGGGCTGTGAAGAGTGGCATTCACCGTACCGTCCACGCTGGGGAGGTGGGCTCTGCTGAAGTAGTGCGAGAGGTAAGGAACCAGGGACCCTGGGCCTCTTCTTCCTGATTCTGATCCTGCTCCCAGACTCAGCTCCTCTCTGCTTCTCCACAGGCTGTGGACATACTCAAGACAGACAGGGTAGGACATGGCTACCACACACTGGAGGACGAGGCCCTCTACAAGAGGCTACTACAAGAAAACATGCACTTTGAGGTGAGGGTGTGAGGCTGGGCGCTGCCTCTGGCTACCCCATGCCTTTAGGGCGGAGCTGGAAGGACAGGCAGGCTGAGTGGGAGGGGCCAGATGCTGGCAGTTTCATGGGGCTTGAAGCAAGGAGGTCTTTGCAAAGCGGGCAAGAATGGTGCCACAGCAGTGGCTCTGCCCCTCTGGGTATGGCCTGGGGCCCACTATGTCAGCCACACACCTGCCCCTTGCAGGTCTGCCCCTGGTCCAGCTATCTCACAGGCGCCTGGGATCCCAAAACGGAGCATGCGGTTGTCCGGTGAGATCTGGTTCCTGGGACCCATTTGGTTTTCTTCTGGAAAGGAAGGGGAGGGAGTGCAGGAATGGGTACCTGGTCATCCTGGTTCTTAGTAATGAAGTCACGGTGACTGGCTGGGAAGCAGGCATTTTTGTCCTTGTCCAACAAATGAGGAATGTGAAGCTCAGATGTACAGACTCGACTAATAGCGCTGGGGTCCCATAGTTCATCGGCCACGGCAGAATGCCCCCTCCCAAGGGAAGCTTCTACATTCTTGTCACCCCACTGTCTCTTGGGCTGTGGGAAGATGAGTCTCATCTGTCTGGGTGTTTGCTACTCTTGGTGCTGTTGAGCATCCCCTGAATGCCAGCTTGAAGCTTTTCCCCAGAGCCTCTCTCCCATACTACCTGGCTCCCATCAGTCAGAGCATCTCTCCCATACTACCTGGCTCCCATCAGCAGCTAAGAACATGGCCTTCCAGGGCTGTGACCAGGTCCTTACCAGGGCTCATGAGGACAAAGCTGTCTTCTCCTAAGGCAGGATACAGATGGCAAAACTTGGCTGCCACTGCTCTGCCAGCCCAGCTCACACAGATGGAAGGAGTGTGCTCTGATGACAAGAGGCTCTTGGGCTTCCTTAGCACACGGGTGCATGGTGCCTGTGAGACACCAGCGGCAGATCTTGGAGACACATGGGTCTAGAGCATGCTGGCTAAAGGTTCAAGTCATCTATGCAAATACAAAGGTTGAAGAACAAAGCCTCTGGGAGATGGTGGATCGAGAGGACCAGGGAGAGAACCCACAACAGTGACATTAAGGGACAGGTAGAAACAGAAGGGAAGTCACAAGTGTGGTGTCAGGGGCTAGGAAGACAACTCAATGGGTAAGAGTGTTTGCTGTGCGGCATGAGGACCACGGTTCAGATTCCTGGCACCCCATAAAAAGCCAGGCATAGCCATGCACACCTATGACCTCAGTGCTAGGGAGGGGAGTGGAGACAGGAGGATTGCTGGAACTTGCTGGCCTCAAAATAGTGAACTTCAGGTTCAGTGAGAGACCCTGACCCAAAGGACTAAGATGGAGAATGAGGAAGACAGCCAACACCTTCCTCTAGCTCTGTGCATCCACAAACATGGGCATACACACGAACAGAAAGCAAAAACGAAAATTTTAAATAATGTTTTAAAAAGTATGGTGTCAGAGAAATCCAAGATTGGTGCTTTGAGAAGAGTCAAGTGTCAGGTTCTGGGACTGGAAAGATGGCTCAGTGTGTAAAGGCGCCCGCCACAAAGCATGGCAACCCAGTAACCTATTCGGTAGAGGCAGAAAACCAACCACCACAGATTGTCCTTTGGCCTCCACACATACACCATGGCATGCACATGCACACCATAAACAAATTTAGAAGTGGTGGAGAGATGGCTCAGAGATTGAGAGCACTGGCTGCTCTTACAGTGGTCCTGAGTTCAATTCCCAGCAACGACATGGTGGCTCACAACCATCTGTAATGAGATCTGGCGCCCTCTTCTGGCGTCCAGGCTTACATGCTGGCAGGACACTGTATACATAATAAATAAATAAATCTTAAAAAACAACAACAAAGGGTGTTGAATACTGCTATCTGAGCAAATAAGGTTGGAGCTAACAGTCGAGCTCAGTGAGATGGCGGGCAGGGCTGTGCCAGGAAGCTTATGTGGTGTGCTGAAGAGCCACATGAGGAACCGAGGACTGACCGGGAGAGGAAGGCAGGGTGCCAGACATGCTCCAGTACTGACAAGGGGGAGCCTAGAGGGAAGACAGCTGGGCGGCGGCTGCTTTCCGGGCTCTCCAAATTGCCCTTCTCCCTGGCTGTCACCTCAGGCCATTCTTCTAGAAGCCTTTGCTTCAGGACTGGCAGGGTGGCTTTAGCTCAGCTCCTGAGTTTTCTAAGTGTCCTCCTTGGTACCAGAACACAACCCTTCATTGTCCAAGGTTGTGTAAAGATCGAAGGGGGAAGATGGACAGCGATGGTTCTCGGAGTAAAGAGATCTTTTCTCCCTGCCGGCCCCTCCCCCAGCTTCAAGAAAGATAAGGCTAACTACTCCCTCAACACGGACGACCCTCTCATCTTCAAGTCCACCCTGGACACTGACTACCAGATGACCAAACGGGACATGGGCTTTACTGAGGAGGAGTTCAAGCGACTGGTGAGTAGGTGTGAGCTGCGGCCCTGACACTGGCCCAGGTGTCTGTGTGAGGACTGCCTGGAACCTCTGGAGACCCACAGTTGCTTTGCCTGACATGCCAAGCCGAGCCTAGCACCAAAAGCCTTCCACAGAGCTGCCTTGGCACTGGCATCCCAGCTGAGGGACCAGGTGGCTTAGCCTTTGCTTGGGTTGATGCCTCTCCCCAGAAAGGTGTCTGGCTGTGGAAATTTTGTTGCCATTTAGGTTGTTCCTCGGCTGAGACCTTGGTCTTGGGCTCTGATGTCCTGAGTGAATCCCTGCAAGGGCCTCTGCCCACATCCAACCTCCCCACATCCACACTGAGTATGGGGGCCTGTGGTCCCTGCTACAGCTCATGCTGTCCTGTGGCCTAATGCAAGCCCCTTGCCCTTGTTCACGAGGCCACTCCCTTCCTTGCTCTTCAACTCCGTGTCTCCCCTTCCAGAACATCAATGCAGCAAAGTCGAGCTTCCTCCCCGAGGAAGAGAAGAAGGAGCTTCTGGAACGACTCTACAGAGAATACCAATGGCCGCCACAGGCTGAAGGTACACCTCTGCAGGGGCCCAGCAACTGTCCCACCCTGTCCCTCCTCTACCTTATGTGTGTCTCATAGCAGAAGTCCTTGGGGGGTAGGGGTACACCTCTGCAGGGGCGCAGTAACAACCCACCCTGTCCCTAACTTTCTGTGTGGCTTGTAGCAGAAGTCCTTGGGGGAGCAGGGGACAGCGCTGAGACTAAGTGAGAACTGCCTGGCTTCTGGGCACAGTTGTCAGGGTGGCCATTCCTGAGCAGCTACTATCTGGCAGGCTTTCTGAAGACTCCTCAGCCATCAGGGAAGCCTGGGGTGTGACCCGACCAAGGAGCTGGCCCAGTTCCAGCTGCAGGAGTCCCTTCACATGGCCTTGGAAAGCCACACATTCCCTTCCTTGCAGCCCTTCTTGCTGTCTGCGGAAGGAAGTCATTCTCTGGGCCTGGAATTCTGTGTTTTCCCCAATGCCTTATGTGTTTTGAGTGGTCTGACCTTTCTGTCTCTCTGACTTGACCAGCAGGGCAGGTCCCCTGAAGATGGCAAGGCCACTTCTCTGAGCCTCAGCCTGTGGATGGAGTCTTCACAACTCTGTGACACTTACCTTCATTCCTTCCAGACCATGGAGTGGCCAGGTCTGTCCTCTGATCGGGTGTTCTAGCCAGGGCCCATGGGCCTTGCCAATCGTGGGTATGAATTGGAAACCTTCCTTCTAAGGCTGAAAATCTGGTGTTCAATAAAGCAGCTGGTGACTGGTACCTTGCAGCACGTGGTGAATGTGATCTTGGGGCTGGGCTGGCTAAAAATGAAGAGTCCTGGGGCCCCACACTGGGGACTGGGCTAGGAGGAGCCAGGACCAAACTCCACAAGTGACTTTTTCAGAATTGTTTGAGCAGATGCTCCTCAACTCCTGGCTCCTTTAATCAGAGTACTTTGCAGTTATTTTTATTATTTTTAAGATTTCTTCATTTTTAAGTATATGGGTGTTTTGCCTGCATGTATGTGCACCATGTGTGTGCCTGGTGCCAGAGGTAATATGCCCTGAAACTAGGGTTTAGATAGTTGTAAGCCACCATCGAGCATGGGTATTTCAGAGGACTACTTGTATCAGTCCCAGGGATCGAACTCAGGTTGTTGGGCCTGGTGCAAGTACCTTTACACACTGAGCCCTCTCCCAGGCCCCTTTCAGGTTGTGGTAGCCGTGGGCTGTGTGAGGATGGGGTGGGGTAGGGCTCATCAGATGCCACCTGAGGAGATGTTCTGGTCACTACAGGACAGAGGGCAGCACTGGAACCCTGCTGGCTGAGGATGGGGGAGGGGGTACAAAGCCCAGCTGGGCATTTGGTGGTTAAAAGAAGGAATCTTAAGCCAGTCACACAAATCATCAGCATTTATTTCCTGGGACCTAAGTATCACTCTCTTGGTACAAAGGGCAAAGAATTGGTCAGTTAGTTTTGAGTCCAAATCTTTTCCCTACAACTGGATCTGTGAGGCTCCATGGGGGAACAGAGCTGCATAGATCATCAGAGCTAAGCTTAAAACGGCTTTCAAACCAAAACCAAAACAGAAAAAAGTGATTGTCAGTTCCCCCTTCTCCGCTGAAAAAAGTTATGTTTTTAAAAAATGTAAAAGAGGCTTTAAAAAAGGGCTAGGATGATCTTTCCAACATAGGCGGCTGGCTGGAGGGATGAATGGTGTGGGGACAGACCCTGTCCAGGTGGGGGCTGCTCACCTGGGGGGCAGGGCCTGGCCCGAGCCCCGCCCCCACCTAGCTGAATAAATAACATCCCGTGGTGATGGTGTACCTGGGTACCGTGGGGAGGTGGAGGGAGAGTGGAGCCTGTGGGTGTGGGCAGACGACTTTGCTGGAGTACGGACCACAGAGGCCTCCACAAGGCTCTCAGTTGGCCTGGCTGGCCTGGGATATGGGCTCAGAGGAGAGGCTGCTGGGTTGTGCCCAGGCTCCAGTTCCAGGAGGGGACAGCAGGTTTCTCTTCAGGACGAGGTGTTCGCGTCACTGCTCTCAGGCTGGCTGCTGGCCTCCTTGTCTGGGGTACTTCCCTCTGCCTGTCCTTCTGCAGGGGAGAGAAGGAGGAAGTTTGGGACACACTTGCATACTGTGAAGCACAGGGGTCTGGAAGGACCAGTCAAACTGATCGTTGTGGCCAGCCTTTGGAGCAGGCTAAGAGCTGCACTGGGGAGGGGCTGACCAAGGCCAGAGATGCATTAGTCTGCTCTCTCAATGCCCCACTTTTACCATGGAAAGGCTGGCAGGGCGGCTAGTATAATAAAAATCAGTAAAGGTCAGGATTGTGGATGTGCTTAGTAAATGGGAATTTCACTGAAGGCAGTAGAGCAGACTCAACCAGTCCAGCTCAGGAGTGCCCACTATGGCCTGCGCATCCCAAGGTAGAGGATGCACATATGGACACCCTGACTCAGCACACCACTGCCAGCATCCACTCCTGCTCTACTCCTGCCAGCCAGAAATCTGGGCTGGCCTGAAGTGATGGACAGCAGTAGGCTGAGAGGAGCAACCTGGCCTGCTCTCACATCCCTGTGTGAGCTGGGTCTCCTCACTCCCAGCTTCCTCTGGCCTCGCTGGGAGGTGGGACCAGCAGCTTCTGCCTCGCCTATCTGACAGTGGTGTGCCCAGCTTATACTCCGTTCTCAACCCTCCCAGGGTCAGCACCCTCCACAGAGCTTGGTTATGGACAGAGCCTGGTTACGGGCAAAGCTCAATCAATAGTGCAGTCTCAAGCCCAGGGACACTGTGATGCACTGAAGGTCCATCTCACTCTGCCATTGGGCCTGTCTTTATGCCTGAACTGAGCTCTGGGTCTAGCCACTGCAAGCACTCTGTCAAACAATCCACACAGCAACCTCAAGGTGTGGTTAAAGCCATCCATAAGAAAACAGGCTCAGAAGGGCAAGTTGATGGGTGTACATGTGACCATAAGGTGGAGAGCCTGCTTACTGCTAAGCCCAATTTCTTCCACTAAGCAGCATTCTCTGGAATTTATAGAGACTTGTTGGCAGGACAGCCTCCCAGTGCCCCACATGGAAGTCTTGGGCCCTGAGTGCTCATGGAAGTAAATAATTTGGACAGAACTTGGCATTGTGGCTCAAGTGTGTGCCAATCTGAGCCTGCCTGGCATGAAGCTACCTCCTCTGAGGATGGTGACTGAACCAAGGCTCTATCCCACAAGGTTCTTCTGGGCCTCTGGAGGCCTAACACCCATGACTGCAACCAAGGTAACATTTGCATTTTGTGAAGTTCTCCATGAGCTGCGACCCTTTGAACTCCCCATGGTCTTTGCTCTGTTACTCTGCTCCTAGAGACCGCAGGCAAGTCACTTTGCAGAAGCCAGGCTGGCAAGGATGAAGACATTCTAAACAGACTCTGTGTCCCTCACCTTGGCTGTCAGACTATTGAAACATGGACCCCAAGAAACTAGGAATTCCCCAGGATCTCCTGCTGAAGAAAAGCCTAGAGCCCGAGCCAACCAGAGGGACTTTTCCCCAGGAAAGAGCTCTGCAACTTGTCAGACCCTGAGGACAGTGGGCCCCAAACAATGAAGGGTCCATGATGGGCAGGACCACACCTTGTACAGGACTGCTTAGGTATTCACAATTCTATTTAAACCTGCCCTCATGGCAGGGCCCCAAAGATGA
>CABHPP010110732.1:13117-41155 GCA_902168425.1 Peromyscus attwateri | reverse complement strand
TCTTTCTTTCTTTCTTTCTGTCTGTCTGTCTCGACCCAGTAGTCATTCAGTAAAGAGTTATTCAATTTCCATGAGTTTGTACTCTTTCTGCTGTTTCTATTGCTGAAATCCATCTTGGTAGTCTGATATGATTCAGGGAGTTAAATCAATTTTCTTGTATCTGTTGAGACTTGCTTTGTGACCAAGTATGTGGTCAATTTTGGAGAAAGAGTGAGGTGCTGAGAAGAAGGTATATTCTTTTATGTTTGGTATTGTTTTGTAGATATCTGTTGAGTTCATTTGGTTTATAATGTCTGTTAGCTCCAGTATTTCTCCGTTTAGTTTTATCTGGGTGATCTATATGTTGGTGAGAGAAGGGTATTGAAATCTCCCTCTATTGACATGTGGGGTTCAATGTATGATTTAAGCTTTAGTACTGCTTCGATTATGCTCTTGTGTTCAGGACATAGATGTTAAGAATTGCAATATTATAGTGGATTTGTCCTTTGTTGAATATGAAATACCTTTTCCCATCTCGTTTGATTAAGTTTGGTTTGAAGTCTATATTGTTAAATATTAGAATGGTTACACCAGCTCACTTCTTGGGGCTATTTGCTTTGAAAATCTTTCTCCAACCCTTGACTCTCAGGTAATTTCTACCTTTGATGTTGAGGTTTTTTTATATGCAGCAGAAGGTTGGATCCTGTTTTCATATCCATTCTGTTAGCCTGTTTTTTTTAAATTAGTGAATTGAGTCCATTGATATCGTGTAGATGTAACCAACCGTTTTATTAAATAAGAGACACAGAGCCAATGTAAAGATAAAAGCCCAAGAGGTCCGAGCTAAGAGCCTTACCCGCTTGCCGCCAGCTAGCCACTCCCGCCAAGAGACCTCTCCGAAAAGGGAGTTACTTCCTGTGTGTTTGTCTTATAAAGAGTTCTTGTTCTTCCTTCTCATTGGTTGTAAACCCAACTACGTGACTGCCTCGTCACTGCCGGTCTGTACAGACCTCCAGGTCTTCTATGGTTGGTATTGAGATCAAAGGCGTGTGTCTCCAATGCTGGCTGTATCCTTGAACACACAGAGATCTACCTAGTTCTGCTTACCAAGTGCTGGGATTAAAGGCGTGCACCACCACCGCCCTGGCTTTCCCTATGGCTTGCTAATAGCTCTGACCCCTAGGCAACTTTATTTATTAACATACAAATAAAATCACATTTCAGCACAAATAAAATACCACTATATTTCCCCTTTTTTTAATTTAATAAAAAGAGGGAAAAAAAGGAAAGTTGTAACTAATATAAGAAAAACTATATACAAAAGTACAATAACTATATACAATATATACAAGTGATGAAAACCTAAACAATGTCTAGTCTATTTGTATTTGACAAATTCAGAGAAAATAATTCCATTACTTATCCTATTTTGGTAAGTCCAAAATGTACCTATTTCCTTTCTATCCTAACTAATCTTCAACTATAATTAATTAATCTTTAAATATAACTAACTAATATTCAACTCCCTCAGAGACCCAAGAAGGAAATAATATTACCTAACAAAAATAAAAACAGGAAGTGCATGCAAGCAGCTTCCAAAAAAATTGTGAGTTGACAGAAACAGCCAGCCGTCTGGACAGTCACCTGAGGTTTCTCCACAGTGTTGGGGCATCATCTTCAGCCTATAGGCTTAGCGTATCTGACAGACTCATTTGTGAAGTAGGATGTACACAAGTTCAACAGTTCAACCTCACCTTGGGTGAGAGCAGTCCATGTACCAGAAACACCTGAATTCCACTAGTGTCATGTTGTCAGGGACAAGAACAGAACCTCTAGTTAGTGGAAAAGTACAGACCCCCATAAGACAGGGAACTAGATCATCTTACAGTCAGGCTGCTTAGCTACAGGACATTGAATAGAGCCCTTGATCTTTTCACCCTGTAAACATCCTGTTAGTTTGCCCCACCTTATGCAGATAACAGTCTCTGGCTCCCCCCACCCTGCAGGAACTATATAAACCCTCCTGGAGAAAAATAAAGTTGCACCTTGATCAGAAATCTTGACTTGGTGTATTTCCTTTGTGTCTCCTGTCCCTAATCATTCCGTCCCTAGGGTGGTCGAGAACCCGTTGAAGCCCTGCTGGACGGGGCATCATGTCATGATTCAGGATTTTAAATTCTGGAAATTGTTGATGGTTTTTTAATCCAGCTGTCCATTTTTCTTGACCATGTATGTGTGGCTTCATCTCAGCATCCCGTTCTTCTCCACATCCCTCTATTAAATGCCAGTCTGCTATTGAGAGGCGGGAGCTTAGTTACTCTTCAAGAATAACTGTTTCAGCTGCTGTTCCATTGCACATCAGAAGCCATTGGCCCACTACCTGTTCAGCTGCCTTCGAAGGAAAGGGTACTGTACCTTTTCCAGATTGAAAAGGCCACTTCAGGGATGGTGCCATATTGTCCTGGCCTCAGAAGATGCCTTTTGATAAAGCCATAACCACACTTGTTTTGCCAAGAATCAGTAGTCCTTTGTTTCATGTCTGTCCATTTTGTCCTGTTGTCAGCAGTAGATTCGAGGATACTTTGTTGTCCAGTGGCTAACATTTGCCACTATGAAAGTTAACTCTATATGCAGTTTCTTCAATGCCCATATTCTCTCTGAAGTAGATTGGTACTGCCAGGAGCCGACATGTCTCATAGTCATAACAAAAAAGAAAAATTTTCTAAGTTACTAAAACATTTTAAATGCCTTATTCTGTAGATCTCTGAAGGGTTTGAAGATGACCTGTCTATCTAAAATATATCTGCTCAATTTTGAAAATATACCTAATATGACTACAAGTTCTATTATAATGTCTAACTACTAACTTTCATTTCTTTATATCCTAATAGTTGGTAATAATAACATTCAAGAATCAGCAATTTGTATTACATTGTTAAATGGATGGTATAAGTACAATTAGAAATATACATATAGCATTTCCTAACAATATCAATTTTAATATATATATAATTTGTATATAATATAAAACAATCCAATCCAATGTAAAGTATTTAAAACTAGTAATTGTCTTTTTCTTTCTTTTTTTTTTTAAACAAGAACCTTGAATCTAACCTCCTTTGCTTAGCCCTTTTCCTAACCCTTGATAACCAGTTGTAACCAACCCCTCCAAACAATGAAAATTATCCCAGACCCAAAACCCACTAAAAGACCAAAAAACCACCCATCCCACACCACCTCTTTGGGAACGTGGGCGTCGTATTCTTAAAATTGCTTCCTGCTGGGTATGGGTGAAGGTATCTTTATTCTGAAAAGAAAAATTTTAGGTTAATTGTCAAATTCTAGGAAAGGTAACTACATCCTTCGTTATCCAGTCTGTGTATAATGTCAAAGTTCAGGATTTATCTCAAGTCCTTATTCAAGTAGTCTTTGAGACTGGATCATCTCAGTCAGCCCTCTAAAAATTGTTCTGAGCACTTTGTAGTTCAAAGCTGATCTGTAGATGATGTCTGTCAGCTTAGTGATGTTATTATTGTCCATGTGGAATTGTTGTTGTTGTGGGGCCCCATCTTATTCCTGGAGACGTCAGTTGATGTTAGGCCTGGCCGTGATTTCCTGCACAAAACTAATAAGAGACTCAAACACAAAGACATATATGCAGCTAATTGAAGCCTTTTTTTTTTTAAGAATTAGTTAGTACTCTATATGACCATTCATATCTTAACAGAGTTTAAAATGTATATATATCTATATCTATATATATTAATCTTATAAATTTTGATATAAAATTCATACTTTAAGAACAGTTTAAAGAATCAGAATAGAATCAAAGAGTTGAGATTAATAATAGAATAGTCCCTTAATTAATTTGGCTTTTTTTTTCTGTCCCTTAGCAGAAGATGGCTCTTCTTCTGGCATGATACAGGGAGTTTGCATTTTCCTTTTAACAACATGCTTGAGTTTAAAGAAGGAGAGAGCCATTCTCCAACTCCAAAGTCAGCTTTAAATTTTAATTGAACTGGGACTATTAGAAGACCAATAGTGTTAGATCTTTAGAGAAGAGCAGAAACAAACATTTAGGAAGACTTATAAAATTTTTTAGATGATATACCAATAGGCCATTTTACTCTGTTTCCTGGGATAGATGGTTTGTCCCTTTTCTTCAGTTGTCTCATTTGTCCAGTGTTCTTCAGATTCCTTAGGCTTCATTCTCCTAAAAGACAAAAACAAAAACCTTTCCCCAAGACTAATTTTGGGGATGTTCCTTTTTGGCAAGTTATTATCTGATTAAATGAAAAAGGCATGTGTTAATGGTATAAATTAGTTTAAATTGGATGTTCATGCTGGTTGATGAACTACCACCTCCTCTAATTAAGAGGTTTCTTGTTCAAATCGAACCTTTATCAATTTTGATGGTACCCACAGCTTATCTTCTCCTGTAGAAACAAAAGCAAAACCTCGTCCCCAACGTAACACATACCCTGGTTTACATTCTGAGGTCAGCACATCCTTAAAGTATATAGGCTGATTTAATTCTGTAGTTTTTTCTATTATCCAATGTCTCTCTTTAGCTGTTGTTCCTTTCTCATTGGCATTGAGAAAATTCAAAGTTAATAGAGCATTATGCAGTCTATTTCTGAGGTTTTTTTTTTACCCCTTTCTGTTTATTTAGCATATCCTTTAGAGTTCTGTTTGATCTTTCTATAACTGCTTGACCTGTAGGACTATGTGGTATACCAGTAATATGCTTTATATCATAATAAGCAAAAAACTGTTTCATTTTAACAGAGACATATGATGGAGCATTGTCAGTTTTGATTTGTGCAGGTATACCCATGATGGCCATAAATGTTTAAAAAATTTAGACGCTCTGGACAATGAGACACGTCTGCTCCTGGCAACACTGGATTTACTTCAGAGGAGGATGGACATCGAAGACACTCCATATAGAGTTTATCTTCACCTTGGCAAAAATAGCCATTTGGGCAAGAAATTGTTCTTGCCTGGACTGCTTGATCAACTGGACATGCAGGACCCATAGAAAGGTGACCACTAAACTTTGCTTGACAAAATGGTCCTTCAGGTTCCTGCTTTGCAGAGGAAACTGCCAGACATTCTACAGGACACAGAAAAAAATGACTGAGAGACTCTAGGCCTGTGAGCTGAAAACAGATGCCCCAACTTTACAAGAGAACTTTGGATGACTGTCCAGGCTGTCAGCTGTCTCTGTCTACCCTGCAAGACTCCCGAAAGTTGCTTGCATCTTCTCCATTTCTCAGGCAGTATTATATCCTTCTGAGGTCTTTGATGTGGTTGAAGACTAGATAGTTGTAATTTCCTCAGTTATGATAAAAGATAAGTTAGATATAAAACCTTAAACTCATAAATATAAGATAAATAGGATATCTTCTTTAATATTGTAACTGTAATTCTTGTTTGATAATTGTTTTGTTATATGTAATTTTACTATGTTAAAGTTAAAACTTTCCTTTTTGAAAAAGAAAAAAAGGGGGAAGTGCTGTGGATATTGCTATATGTCAATAAACACTGATTGGCCAATAGCCAGACAGGAAGTATAGGCGGGACTAACAGAGAGGAAAATTGAGAAGGAAGGAAGGATACAGAGACTGCCTGGAGCCGCCACGAGGAAAAGAAAGATGTAAAGCACCGGTAAGCCACGAGCCACATGGCAAAGTAGAGATTAATAGAAATGGGCTAAATATAAGAGTAAGAGCTAGACAATGATAGGCCTGAGCTAATGGCCAAGCAGTTTAAATAATGCAAGCGTCTGTGTGTTTATTTTATGAATGGGTTCGGTCAGGGAACCAGGGACTGGCGGGACTTGGGAGCTGGAGAGAAGCTCTCCAGCAACAATATCGGGATATTAATGACCAGTGATTGTTAATTCCTGTTACTTTTGTTGTTGTTATTTGGTGGTGGTGGTGGTGGTGGTGGTGGTGGTGGTGGTGGTGGTGGTAGTGGTGGTGGTGTGTATGTGTGTTTGTGTTTGTGTGTGTTTGTGTTTGTGTGTTTCCCTTCTTTGGGTTTTGCTTGTGTGAGATATCTATTGCCTGTGTTTTGTGGATGCAGCTAACTTCCTTGGGTTGGAGTTTTCCTTTCAGTACATTTGGTAGGGTTGGGCTTGTAAATAGGTTTTGTTTAAATTTAGTTTTGTCATGAAATATCTTGTTTCATCTGTCTATGGTGATAGGAAGTTTTGCTGGGTATAGTAGTCTGGGTGGCATCTGTGGTCTTTTGGTGTCTGCAAGATCTCTGTCCTCTGTCTAGGCCCTTCTGGGTTTTAGCATCTCCTTTGAGAATTCAGGTGTAATTATGACAGTCTGCTTCGCCTTTTTCCTTTGCAGATTTTAATATTCATTCTTTATTCTTTATATTTAGTGTTATGATTATTATGTGGTGAGTGGCCTTTTGGGGGGGAAGTCTATTTGGTGTTCTGTAAGCTTCTTGTATCTTTATAGGCATGTCCTTCTTCAGATTAGTGAATATATTTTCTGTGCCTTGAGCTGGGATTCTTCTCATTCTTCTCTTCCTATTATTCTTAGGTTTGGCCCTTTCATGGTGTCCCATGACTATTTCCATGTTGTTTTCTTCCTACTGGAAAAACCCCCTTTCTTGTTAGCCACAGAAGTATTTTAACAACTCTAAAGAAGCACTTAAATTGATGCACATCTCTGAAGGTAGATTAGCTTTGTCACCACATGTGAATACAGTTACCCTGTCCATCCTTTGAAAGCCCATAACTTGCATTTTGCTGCATTACTAAAATTTGTGATGGGGTGTATAAGATGCACTTCCTTAGTTTCCCCCAAAATACCCTATTTTAGAGATAAGTCAGATAAAATTCATGGACTCTGTATCTTTGCCTCACTTCATCCTAAAGCTGGTGTTAACAGAGAAACAATTCCATAAGATTCTGGCTCCAAATCAAAGCATTTCTCCATGCCATTTCCCATAACACAGTCATTTACTCTTATTATCTGGTTTATATTCATCATTTTTTCATAGTACTTCAGAATCTCCTTAGGAGTATTAATGTGCCTTACACTGGTGATGCTTAATATATGCTAATGTGGGGTATAGTCTTGCTAACAAATGGGAATTATCCTGTAAATAAAGTTTACATATGGTTTGGGGGTAGGAATTAGTGTATAAAACACTTAGGTAGCCAGTGGGAGGATGCAATTTAGATCCCAAGCAAGCACACAAAAGCTATGTAGGTAGAGTAGCCTAACCTACTTGTGGTTGAAACACTGAGATGCCAAAGACAGAGGATGCCCAGAGCAAGTTGGCCAGCACAGCAGCTAAGAGGGCTGCATCAGTTCCTGATTTACCAAGACCTTACCTCATTAAGTAAAATGAAAAGGGACTGAGAAAGATGTTCAACATCAATCTGTAGCATCCACACACAAGCAAATACACATGTACCCACATACATGTGGCACACATATGCATACACCATACACAAAAATATTTTAAAAGATTTACTTTTAAGTTTACAAACATAGATGTTTGTTCAAAATGTTCATATTCATATACAAAGGCTTAAATAAAAATGCTCAAGCAATTTTCTCATGTTAATGCTACTCTTTCTATAGAAAGCATAAGAATGACCACAGAGGAACTAAAATCATTATTTATATGACTGAAGGAAAATGCAACTGGAAATATGTAACTGTTGCTGTAAATCATCATCATCATCATCATCATCATTATTATTATTATTATTATTTTGGTTTTTCAAGATAGGGTTTCTCTGTATAGCCCTGATTATCCTAGAACTCACTCTGTAGATCAGGCTGGTCTGTTGTAATTTATTTTTTAATAATTTTTTTAGATGTATTTATGTATCTATGCATATACATGGGTGCTGTAATATGCGTGCGGAGGCCAGAAGATAACCGGAGGGAGTCAGTTCATTCCTTCCTCTCACCACAGGGTCCCTGGGATCCAATCAAACGGTCGAGCTTGGCAGTGGTTTCCTTCCGTAGCTGTGCCATCTTGTCAGTCCCTTGCTCGAATTACAATAGTCAAATATTGAAAAAGCACAGACACTCATTAAATCAAAGTAACGTCTATGGACTTCAGAATTAATCATCAAATGCATGTATAGTAATATCTGGTGACTGTAGTCTTCCTCTGGGTCACTGAAATTGTAACTAGTCTACCTCTGCTTTATTCTCCATTAAATAATAGTGCTCTGAAGAAAGAAGTTTTACCTTAAAACAAATGCCAACCTGTGGAGGGTGCTTACTATATTTCTGAGATATACACTGATGTACTAATTCAATTTCACAAATGTTCTTTAAACATATGAAATTTATGTTTAAAAATAGAAACAATTTTTTTAAAATAAAATATCATGGTGCCCCTGTGGCTGTCCTGAGGAACCTCTTCTGGCTGCAGTCCCACACCTTGTATCCTCCTATGGGAGCAGTAGGCAGCTCTCTGTGATCTCTTTTACATTAATCTCATCCATCTGGGCTTCACCTTAGTGATCTACTACAATTCCATTGGCCACTTCTAAATATCACTAGATTGAGGGGCTTAGGATTTTGACAAATGATATCGGAGGAGTACAGTCAGTTCATAATAATTTGGTTCATTTCTGTATATAATTCTTTCTTTGTCTTTATGTGCACTCAAAATAGAATGAAATGTTTACCAAGGCAGTTCAATTTTTCTGTAAAATAGATTATCGTGATGATTGGTTGGTAGTGATTAATCTGCCTCAAAAAATATAAACATGAAAATGGTAACTTCAAATGATGAAATGTTTGTAATAGACTTTACAATGATTTGCAGTCTTGGAAGTTCCCTGATTATTCAAAATTTCAAAGTATTTTCCATTATGAATCATCACTCATACAACATCCCTAGAATTAATTTTTGCTTTTGCTCAATAAATCAGGAAGTTCCATCAAGGACATCATTTCATGATGACAGGAAACTAAAAATAATCATGATTAAAGATTTTAAAAATGAAAATGGTCATGAGAACATTCATTTGCATGAATGTGATTTCAAAAAATGCTCTCTATCTTACCTTTTGAATATGAAATATATTTTATGAGACAGCATGTCATTTCTATTTTGTGTTGTATAAAAAATGACTGTATAGCTTTTACATTATGAGTGAACTGAATGGCACCTGCTATAAGTAACAAAAGCAGATAACATATAATTTACATGGTTTACTTAATGTGTTTTACATATATATATATATATATATATGCAATCACATATATGTATATGCATGTCAATTCTTGCTCCATGGCTCTATCTCTATTTCCTTTCCTTCTTTCTTTTTTTTTTTCTTGACACATGGTCTGGTTAGAAAAACAACATTAGATTTTCCAGGACTTGAATCCAAGATCCTTCTGTTTCAGCTTCACCAAGTGCAAGCCCCAGTGCTAGATTAAAAGTGTATACCACCAGACCAGACTCCAGTTTTGGCCTCTAGTGTCAAACTGCCATAGAAGCTATTAGGGATCTTTGGATAAATGCCTGCCTTTCTGGCAGGAAATCTGCATGATAAGCCAACTAAAGAATCTTGCATTACTGAAAGTAAGGAAGAGTATAGCCCGAGAGATGTAGGATGTATGATGCATAGATTCAGAAGCCTTCTAAAACAACTATCAAGGATCAAATCTTGAGAACAACATAAAAGAAATAATATTATATTATTATCTAAGGTATAAAATTGATATCTGTGTGATGCTGTTGGATGTCATTCTGTGTGCTGTAAATATGTGTTGCTTTGATTGATTGATAAATAAAACACTGATTGGCCAGTAGCCAGGCAGGAAGTATAGGCATGGTAAAAAGACAAGAATTCTAGGAAGAGGAAGGCTGAGACAGGAGTCACCAGCCAGACACAGAGGAAGCAAGATGTGAAGGCAGACCTGAGAAAAGGTAACAAACCCCATGGCTAAACATAGATAAGAATTATGGGTTAATTTAAGTGTAAGAGATAGTCAGTAATAAGCCTGAGCTAGTGGCCAAGCAGTTATAATTAATATAAGCTTCTGAGTGATTATTTTATAAGTAAATGGGCTATGGGACTACAGGGGTGGGGGCAGCTGGTGGGACTGGAGAAACTTCCAACTACAATATGACCTACTGTTATACCAGTAACTCAATCAACTAATAAGAATAGAAATCTACCCTACAGACTAATTTCAGGTTATCCATGAAGATTTTCTGTCTTTGGGAAACTATAGTATAATTCTCTACTTTTAAGTAACAGCTGCACAAGTAGACTTCCTCTAAATAGCACAGATGGAAAGAGGTGGAAGTAAGTAATTTCAGATCTCAGCTAGTTTAACAAGATTAATATCAACAGAATGCTGTGGCATTTATAGTATTTGCCTATGATTTGATGGGATTATACATGTGAAGTTGTCTCTGAAGTATTAGAGCTTGGTTATTGTAAGAATATAATTAAAAAGAGCTTCTATTTATGTAGTTTACTTCAGTTAGAGCCAATTGTCATATAGTGTTCAATGCATTTAAGAAGAAATCTATCCTGTTAACCTCTGTCCTAGAGCTAGCCAATGGCAAGAAATGAGCAGGCATATTTAAACTTCAGCACAATGTGCTGGGGGGCTTAGAAGCTGTAAGAGGAGCAAGAATGGACTCCAGATGTTGTTTCATTTCCACCTTGCAATAAAAAACATCATCATGGCAAGTGGTGGAAAGGCTGAATGCATAGGTCAGAATGGGATTATTACTCCACCTAGACTGAAGCTTTAGTGATCAGTGCCTTGTGGATTGAACTAGGTAACTGAAACAGCTGCTAAACAATCAAGTCACTAAGCTGCACATACAGCTTACTTCAGGAAGAGATCAGAATCCAGGGCTCATGTATTCCTCTTCTGCAGTATTAATATGTGTGTATATACATATTATATATCTGTTTTATGTATCCTTGTATCTGTGGATTTTCATCTGTTTCCATGAATTTAAATTTACTTTCTTCAACATTTTAGAGATGGAAAATCGAACTGCCACTTTACTGGCTTAAAAATGGAAGAAATTAATATTTTATTGCCTTTGAAGGCTTGGTTTGAACCAGCCATTTGCCAATTATTTTACCATTTAAAGAAATTATAACACTAAAACAAAGTTTCTCTCTTAAATCAATTTCTCTAGTAGCCCAACCACAATGAAAACATCAAAGTCTCAAAATGCTGCAAGAGTATGGGCTTTCAGTGATGTGGCCATGGAAACTAGCCCTTCCACCTTCAAGAATAACATATGTTGTAACTTGAAGGGAAAAAGTCTCTGAGGTATCCCAATACAGTGTCTTATAATTAAATTCAGATGTAGGCTGGATCCTTACACTCTCAGGTTCCCTTAAGACATTTGAAAAGAGAATGGATTGAGGATATTAGAAGTTTAACCTGTTTTGAGTTCTGTTGGATGATGGTTAAATTTTCCAAGGAGGTGCGTGCATCAGACATTTCAGAGGATGCTGTATTCCTTGAGATGCCTGGCCAGAGAAAATGGTTCCGAAGTTGAAAAACTTGTGAGTCTGTGACAGTGATTGAAGTGGTAGTAACAAAATCACAGGCCATTTATACTTCTTCACAATATGCTCTGCTGTTTAGTGGGTGAAAGAGGAGCAAGAATGATCTCCAGATGCTTACTTTCATTTCCACCTTGTACTAAAACATCCTCATAGTAATTGGAAAGGCTGACTGCATAGGTCAGAATGGATTGCTCTACTCCGAGGTAAGCTCTCCAATGGTTCGTTTCATATAACTTTCATTGTCCTTTTAGGACTACACATAGATTCAAAACCATCACTCCGCATCCTTCTTGATCCAGATGACCATTTGGATTAAAAAATAAATTGATTTGGTTTTGGATATTCTACTCAGATTTCTAAATTCCCTCCTGTTGTGTGTGACAATACTTGAGTATATGGATACATGTGAGCACTGTCAAAGTTTGAAATCAAAGACTGCAGATGCTCTGTATGCAAGTCCTGATTTCTACATTATGGTTCAGTAGGATTGACACTGACAGCAGTCCTGAGTCTGATTCTCCGCATCAGTAAGAGCAAAAGATTTACCCAGAAATAGTAAATTATCTCAACCTTTCTCAGGAAATGTAAATGGTATCATGGTGAGAGAGTGATTATGTAAGTCAGAAACATTAAAATGCCAGCAATAAATAAGGTGAAACCCTTCATCCCCACCGGGATAAAATAACACCACATTCCTGAGATGCTGAGTAGGAACAGACAATTTTTTGGAGATTTGTTTGCTGTAAGAGTAGAGAGAAAAATAACTTCAAATAATTTATTGTCACATTGCCCCAAATCACAACCTTCAACATAAAAGAAGAAAATCTACTTTCAAATCAATTTTGCATTGACAAGTGTGGGACTAGAACTTTGACAAGAAAAGTTATTTTTGGTGAAGATTTATATCTCTGAAGACAAATCCATATTGTATTTTATGTGTGATTTTTTTTCTCATGCACATATGTGTTTGTTCACTATTTTGCAGTTAAGGAACTTGGAAGAATTTGCATAAGGTTATATGCATCACTCCAGAACAATCAACAACAGTAAATGGAGTTGTAGAATTTATTTGATAAATGTCAGTACAGTACTATTACTTTTGTCAGGGGCAGGCAAAGGATGAAAATGTGTGACCATTAATCAGTATCTCTATACTAGGTTAAATTATAAATAGGAAATACTATCTTTTCTCAGCAATTATTTCAACAAGATTTTAAATTTGATGATTAGTCATTCATGTGAACTATTTTTTAGACAAGACCTGCTGATAAATGTTTTGGTGATGAAAATGAAGAACAAAAATCACCGTGAAACAAATAAGAGCTTGGTTGCTCTGGGTTGGTTTTCTTGTTTGTTGTTTGTTTTGTTTGTTTTGTTTTTGTTTTTTTTTTTAAGAGAAGGGAAATTGAGTTCTGGCACCAGAGGAACGTCTAGACTGCCACTTTTTGTGGAAAGACCAGTTTGGCACTGTTGCTGTTTTCTTATCTGTCACATTCATTTAATCAGACTCACCTGGTTCTGCTCCATGCTGTTTGCCCTAATGAATGAATAGTTCTAAAGCGCCATGAAAATATAAATCGCTAAATAAATAATAAAACGTTATTATAGCCTTGGGATAAGTCTGAGGACGAGGAGGTGCAAAGGGAAATGACTTGTCTTTCAGGGGTGTAAAGTTTTCAAAAAATCGTTTTCTTAAACCAGTTACTTCCTACCTTGATATTCTACCTCTGGACAATATAAAAATATTCATGTTGGGTAACGAAATGTTACTGCTGTTGTAATTAAAACCAAGATGCTAAAAGACTGTCTACTAATATTCATTGTAACTCAAGAATCATGCCATTTCTTAGTCTCTTTCTCTAGCTATGTGCACATTCATAAATTACTGTGTATGTGTACACGTTCTATAAAAGACACGTGCTATAAAGAGTCTAAACAGCAAAACTATGCTTTCTGCTCTCAATCAGTTTTCAATCTACCAGAGAGAAATGTTCATATGAAAGATGTTATCAATAACTCCAAGGGTGATTTTATGAAGAGGCTGTAGGAACTGAAGATGTTTTCTGAAACTGATGCAGGAGGTGATGGGGTGCAGGCGATCTCAGTATCTGCTGTGTTTCATTAATAATCAGACACCAGATCCAAGCCGTGGAATGGAATATATTGGCAAATGCCCGGTCCACTTGGAAAGCATCTATGGCGGGAGCAGTAAGCTGAACAAAGATAGATAAGCAAAGAAACACAAGAGATAGTTAGAGAAGTAAATGGCTTACAAGTCTGAGAACTGTGGAGATAACTAGGAGATAAACTCCAAAGACAGGTTGACACCAGGCTACATAGGCCCTTAATTGACAGGTTAAAAATACGGAGGCTTCATTTAGTGGGGAATTTTGTACTGCTTAATTCAAATATATTTGCAAGTGTTGTTTAAAATTGAATTTTTTTCAATACAAATTTATGTGTAATTATTTTAAAAATATCTTTCCTTAATGTGGTAAGAAAAATGAAGACTCTGGGTGTCAATTTGACATTAGATATGTGGTAATATATGGTGACAATTTTTAAAACCAAGGCAGAATTTGTCTGAAAGGACAAAATAACTTGTTGTCATAGGTTAATAGATAATTACTTCAACTGAGCAACAACTATTTCTTCATCACTAGATTCATGTCATCATATTTATTCATGAGTCTAGATTATTTATACCATAAGCATTTCTATGGAAACCTTCGCTAAGCATTTCTTTAGGTCATTTAGGAACTTAAATGCTAATATTTTTTTCTCATGTAACAGGAAAAGTAATTTAAAACAACAAGATCTGAACTTTTATTCTTCATAATTCATCATAGTATCCTTAAGTTCTTAGAAGTCCTTAGAAGTGATACTGGATTCAGTAAAGGTATACTAGAAGTGATTTGTTCAGGAATATTTGGAAATGAAAAAATTCCAGATAAAAAGTGACCCACTTAAGCTCAGTGTATGTGCAGCAGCTGTGTGTGTGTTCAGGATTGTGGGTACTGATCGTCCCACCTTGGTCTTCCTTCTACAGTGCAATCGTTTCCCACTTAAATCATTGTTTTCAGGGAGTATTTTAAGCAATAGTTTGAAAAATAAGTTTTATGTTAAGTTAAACCAAATATTATAAGCCTTTCATCCTTCATTGCCTTTGAAACTTTTTGTTTATTTTACATTTATTTATTAATTTGATCTATACACTTCTACCATATAGGTTCTAGGGATCAAACTAAGTCTGTCATATTTGGCTGTCAATGCCTTCACCTACTGAGCCATTTCACCAGTATGAAAATTTGTATTTGTTCATCTTTCTGTTTTAATTACATCAGTGAAGATAATTATAAATATTAGCTTTGTTGGTGTCTGTTTTACGCCCATTTTTCTGAAAGTTGATATCACTTATGCAATTTCCACGTATTGAATCTTCTTTTCTTGGTCCTTACTGTTTCCTTTGGAATGGGAAGAAGGGCTCGTCTGAACTCATTTTGAGAGGGTTGTGTCCATCATGGTTAGATTACATGGTGGAGTTCATGGTGATGGGAACCTATGGCTGGAATGCCCCACATCTAAGTGAACTAGGAGACAGAAATGGGGACAATGGTACAGTACACCTTTTGTTTTAAATATTTAGTATTCTACAACCCGATAGATAGAATAATGTCTATTTCTTTTGTATGAATGAGCATCATTGTATAGCACAAATTTTATGCCTCTAAGTCATCATTTGTTGTACCTTGAAAAGAAAAAGACATAGAGAGAAACACGTTTGTTTTTGCTTCATGTTTTTTCTTATGAATTCCTAATAATTTCTTCACAAGAATTTCATTGCAATAGCTTAAATATGGGTTGCCTCATTTCTACATTCATATACAAAGATCCACAATTCATCAGTATCAAACAGTAAAATACTTAGCATTTATATTAATCTCCTATTTTTTTATATTCAATTAGTACAACTTTTTGGCTTGCACCAACAGGAATATGCAATCTTTTTATTCTATAAGTCAGAAGGTTGAAATAGGTTTTATTAACTAAAATCAATGTGTCAGAAGATCAATGATCTTTCTGGAGGTTCTAGGAAAGTAAAAGTCCCTTTGCCTTTAGAAAAAATTCTTTTTCATTTGGATTAATTTGTTCTTAGCTTTCAGAATCCATCTTCATTCATTGGTTTATGACTCCTTTCTATATCTTCAAAGCCAAGAGAATAACTTCTTTAAATTCATGGTCCATCCTCTGCTGCTGTACTTTAATTATTACATCTTGTTGTCTAAACTCTTAAACAATTCTGTAATTACACCTGCCTTCCTGGATAAGGCAGGGTAATCCGTGTCAAGTCTCTGTCTGTAACTGGGGTGCTAGACATTGTGTTGGGGACTGCCAAGTTTCTTCACTGTCACAAACAAAGAACTGAATGACTAAGAAAGGCAGAAGACCAAGCCACAAAGAAAGTAACAGCTTTATATATTTTGGATGCGGTATACTAAGACTTGAAGTCCACTAATGGGGCTGGCTTGAGTAATTTATCTGGCTCTATCGGTTCTGCTTAGATACCCAACCCTGTGCTTTTCCAAAGTTGCTTCTGGCAATGTCTATCATGGAACAAGGAACAGTCATATCAGAGAGCCTGCTTTTACTTTCCTTTTCTACCTATATCCCTATTTCTTTGCCACATAAGTTGGTCTTAGCTGAAGGTTTTTTATTATGTACATTAACATATATATATACACAACTCCAGTATGTTAGACATGGACATCTTTGGGAGGATATAATTCCATCTACCACAATATTTTTACTTGTGCACATATGGTCACTAATAGAACATTGTTTTTGTGTGTGTTTTGTTTTAAACTGAGTTTCTCTATGTAGCTTTGGATCCTTTCCTGGAACTCACTCTGTAGCCCAGGCTGACCTCAAACTCACAGAGATCTGCCTGCCTCTGCCTCCCGAGTGCTGGGATTAAAGGCGTGCACCACCACTACCTGGCTGAGAACATTGTTTTATAAGTAAAGTATAATCACCTCATATTTTCCTTACTAAAAACTCATCTAAATATTAAAATCTCCCAGGAATTTTAGTCAATGAGATGAAAGCAACTCTACCAAAATTTAAAATAAGAAAGACATTTAATTATTTTCTATAGACAAGAGTATAATTTTACCATCAAATCTCATATGCAATGTGTGAAATGTTTTATTTCAACCTACAGAAAATGTAAGAATTAACATTTATAAAAGATATATTTTTCCCATATAGTATTAACAAATGGTCTTTATAGGCACACAAAGATTTTGTACACTTATAAATTCTGATTTGTTACATGCCAAAATACTATTGAAGATTTTCTACAAACTTCTTTTATTCAGGAGTAGTTCTACTTTCATGGATTTAAATTTTCTGTTTTTCTTGTGAATTCTCAAGCTCATTTATTTTTGCAAATAAGAGACTAGTGAATATTTAAAAGACTTAGTCTTGGCAATGTGTTTTATTATGGAATGCATAGCCCAGCAATAGGGAGTGTGAACAACAGAGTATTATCTGAGGAAATTGATGCAGACACCGAGACAGTGGAGATTAATTCAATAACACAAGATGTGCGTCAACTCCTGACAAAGGTGGTCTCTCTAGCTACTGCTCACCTGTAAAGAGGCCTTGGAAAACGTGTGTATAGTGGGAAGAACTGTTATCTAGAAATTATTAGGCTTGGTAAATGAAAAAGGATAGTCTTTATAATAAATGAACCAAATAGACAAGAAGTCCTTGATATTAAACAGGAATAATGAAAAGAAATGGACATGCCCTGACCATGAGAATGACAAAATGAGCTGGTGTTATTGCAAGACAGCTGCTTGTTAAAAGTAAACGTGAAAGGAATTCACATCTCATGATCACACAATTGAGTACAATCTTCAAAGCTATGCCACATCTAACATGTGGTTAATGATTTTATATATTTAAAATACAAAACAACTAGGGAGACTTGCAAAGGCCCTTGTGTTGTAGAATCCTATAGGCAAATTGTGTGATGGGTCTACAATAAGTTCCGGACAAATAATCAAGGGTGTGAGGAGGAATGTTCTAGCACTGACAGAATAGTGTAACAAGAATAAGAGAGAAAGATTTTTATATATAGGAAATATATACAAGCATGCATGCTTATGCACACACTACAGATACACAGGAAATAGCAACATGCATTAATGTTACATGTAGTAGTATATTGAATGTCATGTGAAATATATGATAGTATTAATGCTAGGTATAAGATACTTAATATTAAATATTTATTAAATGAAACCATCGTGGTAATTTCTCTCAACTTAATGTCTACAATTTTAACAATCTGAGATTAATAATTATTTAGATATGATAAAGAAGATTTTTAAGTGATTTATCCAAGTGACTAGTAAGTAAATATCTATTTTTAATTACTGGTTTGTGAAGCCATACTATATTCTCACTGGTTTACTCAGTATTCATATTGACCAAAAATTTCCACCTTTGTTATCTATCTCTAAACATGAATTTGTTCTAGAAACATTAAATCATAGCATGAAAAATATCATTACTCTCTCTCACTGGACCCTAAATTCTATTCAACACAGAAATGGCTTCTACAACCATCATAGAAAGCAGTTATTTTATCTATGCTTCAATACTTTAAGTGATGGGAGCTGTAACATCTTTATCAGCACATTAGCATGGCCTGTTGACTAGGGTGTTTTTAATTAATTTCAACTGAAATCTGCTCTCCTATAACCTTTACTCTGCCCTGATTCTACCTTCTAAACTCTCTCTCTCTCTCTCTCTCTCTCTCTCTCTCTCTCTCTCTCTCTCCCCCTCCCTCCCTCCATCTCTCCCTCCCTCCCTTCTCTCTCTCCTTACACAGGCAAGTCATCAAAATATTTGAAAATAGTCTCCCTACGTCTCTCCCAGGTGTTGCAATAACTTTCTAGCTCATCTATGGAGTTGGTCATGTTCTTTACTATTGTGACATTATTCTTTATCTACCAAGCATACTATTCTTAGATTAGCGTTATTTCTTTGTGTCGATTAATATAGTTGATATATCATCATTCTCCTTTAGATCTCACCTGGCTCTAGTAGATGACCTATAAAACATTTTTGCTAAATGGGGATGGCTTGAGTAATTTCATTTTTCATTATTGGTGATTTTCAATAAATCGGTGTTTCAATCAATATCTTTATGCTTTCTACAATTAACATGCATAAGTAACTTCTAATAAAATGAAAACTTGGTTCCAGCTGCACCAAGAACACCTGTGAGTCTGAACCTCTGGAAACCTGAGAATTATGCCGACACTTAATCATCGTTTACACTTTTCATCTTTAGAGCTGAACTGTGAAGGTCCAACTAGTGACCTGCTGAAGGCTTTTCCAGTAAAACACAGGAGACATAAACCAGGACATGTCAAACATGCTTACTGTGAGCCTTCTTTCCAGCTGTCAATGAGCTGTACCACACTAAAGATGCACGGTAGGAGACTCAGCTATCGCTGACTCTTGACTAGTTAAGAGTGTTTGGCTAAACATTCGGAAAGGTGATAGGTGAGTGGGGTCCTTAGTTGAAGTTATGGGTCAAATTCCAAGCTCGCAGTAGCACATAGTAGACATAGAAAAATAAATTACCAGGCTTTCAAGTATACATAAACATAAAATACCTCATGATATGATTGAAGGCTAAGTTCTATTTAATAAGTCAACACAAGCTAAAATCATTAGGATGAAAATAAAGCTTCTGAAACATGGTATCAGTAAAAAATAACAAAAGTGAATAATGGAGAGATGGTCATAAAATGAAGGATGTGAACACAAGAGAAGAGGAAAACCCCTTTCCTTCTTATCTAAACATCCTCAAAGTTGATGATGAATGTCACTCCATTCTCTTCCTCAACATAGTTATAATAGTCATAATAAAATTAAAGACAAACTCCCAAGGAATACGGAGCTTTATTTGAAACTCATTTTTGGAAGAAATTTTATAAAGATATTTGGTGTGATATACACACATTTCTTATAAAAAAATTTTCCTGAATGTATGACTTCTAGCTACTATCTGTGTCATTAATTTGAAATGAATTTGTATGTATGTATATATGTATATATATATATGATAAGAGTGTTTACGTATGTAGATGTATATATACATGTATATGATATATATAAATACAATGATGATTATTCAATTGTTGTATTCCTAGCATAATTGTAGAGTCACTGAAGAACAAGCTGTATCTTGTTGCTACATAGAAGTTTACGTTTTCCAGAAAGTTGTGAACAATGGAATTGAATTTGTTTTGTTGAGTTACTTATTTATGGATTAAATAGATAACTTAATAAAAATACCTTAAAACTAACATACTTTACAAATACAAAAGTCTTCACAAACATTTCTTCGATTGTCTCAGCTCTTTCCTTTCAGAAGGTTCAGTATTGTCATTTTCCATAACTTACTGTGGATCAAATGATTTCTAGATGGGGAGAACTT
Source organism: Peromyscus attwateri (assembly GCA_902168425.1). Classification (NCBI taxonomy): domain Eukaryota; kingdom Metazoa; phylum Chordata; class Mammalia; order Rodentia; family Cricetidae; genus Peromyscus; species Peromyscus attwateri. The sequence continues at coordinate 21,104 of CABHPP010110732.1, read as the reverse complement.
TTTCAAATTCATTGTTTCTTTACCACTAACCTGACATTTTCCCACACATCCTCCTACTTAGTTGCCTCAAATTTTAAAATATCAATTTGGTTGCTTAAACCATACTTTAGGAATTGACCTTTCTCTCTTCTAATATGGAAGAACTAATGCCTTCTCTGCCTTCTATAATATTTATTTTCAAAGTTTTATTCATAAAACTTGTTTATCAGGTACAAGATGTGTTTTGAAATGTGTACACATTGTGGAATTGCTAAGTTGGGTAATTAAAATGTGCATCACATATTATTTCACTGACAAGATGTCCAAATATGTTGTGTACGATTTTGAGAATAAGAATCAAAGAGAGTAAAAAATGAAGGGTCTCTTTCTCATGATTTATTTTTGAAGCAAAATGCCCTTGCTTTTTAATTTTAGCAAGAAGTAATATTTCCAACCAGGAATAAAAATTTTCAAAATTGTCCACTGATAAGTAGTAAAAATATGACTGGTCATTCTGGAGTATTGGTATATTTACTGGGGAGTATAATTGCATGACGAAAGTGAAGCCTTTCTGAAATTATAACACAGTCCATATGCCTGGTGTTTGAAGTCTGCTTAGTACTCCATTAGGGATTCTCGATTTGTACCTCTCAATCTGATTTCCATAAGATTCAGGTTCTCCGCAGTGAAACGACCTGCTGCAAACACACCATGGGTTAATATCGTAATAACTTATGAGGGCAATAAAGCTTTCTCATCCAGCTTGCCTCTTAAGTAATGATCTTTTATGCAGCCTTATAAAGCTGAACTTATGTTTTATTTGTAAGTCATTCTTGGCATAATAAACTCTGAATTTGGGGCACTTAGTTATGTGTTTTAAGTACATTCTTCCTCGGTGCACTGTTTTATGGTGGCTCTGTAGCTACTTCATGGACAAAGGAGCTCAATGTTCCAGGAGGAAACTGATTTGAAAAAGGAACATCACACATAGAGGTGCTTCAAGATGCTTTCTCCATATACTTCTACATTCCAGCTGTTACTGACTAGTTCTGTCCATTTGTTTTACATCTAGAGAAAGCCTTCACAATTTGCCATCCAGTATGATGAGATCATCTTGCTGAAATTTTGCCTGATGTTATACTGCATTTAGTGGGCACTTTGTAGGATTGCTGTTAGTATTGGTGAGCACATTAGAAATGAATTGAAATGAAGATTATGCAGTGACAGACACCTTGTAGAATAATGTTTGCGCTCTCAGAAAGAAATTATTACAATTTTATTATACTCATCTTATTCTAGTAAATGTTGTTATGGTTATTTAAGGGGATTTTATTTTGCTGAGATTTGAACTTACTTTAGACAGTTTTGCCACACTCAGTCATCTCTATCATAGAGATTCATAAAGACAAACAGATAATTGAGTCCCTCCCTTTACAGAGGGAACCTAGAAACACTGTGCTTGAATATCTTTTTTAATTTGCCTAAGTGGTTACATTAAATGGATAAATTTAAAAATGAAGTTGAAGTGATTAATGAAAATATCTATGATGCATTTGATACCTATGAACTCATGCGGGCATGGTCTATTGCTAATGAATAGTCACCCGTTTTATGAACAGATGGAACCCAAGAAAATGAAAACAATAATAGTAACTTAAAAATACATAGGGTAGACAGGGTTTAAATTTCATGTCTGTTGTGTTGCAATTAGATTCTTCGATTCAACTTTTCTATGGAGCAATAAATAACCAGTACTTGATGGTTTATCCTCTTTGTCAATTTGATTATAATAATAATTACATGAAAACACACCTGAAGATGTTTCCATGAGAGTGTATTCAGAAAAAGATTTACTGAGCAGGAAGGGCAGATTGAAGGTGGGCACACCATCTCAACCCAACCTATAATGTCTGCAGCAGTTACTTCTTTATTGCTGTGATAAACCACCAGCAGAAGCAGCAGCAACAATAAAAACAGATGACTAAATTATACAAAAAGAGTTTGTTTGGACTTATGGTTCCAGGGAGTTAGAGTCCATGGTGGCAGCGCAAAGGTGGCATGCTGTGGAATGGTCTGTATGTCAAATTGCTCTGATTGGTCAATAAATAAAACACTGATTGGCCAGTGGCCAGGCAGGAAGTATAGGTGGGACTAACAGAGAGGAGAATTGAGAGAATTCTGGGAAGTGGAAGGCAGAGGAGGGAGACACTGCCAGCTGCCGCCATGACAAGCAGCATGTGAAGATGCCGGTAAGCCACAAGCCACGTGGCAAGGTATAGATTTATAAAAAATGGATTAATTTAAGATACAAGGACAGTTAGCAAGAAGTCTGCCACGGCCATACAGTTTGTAAGCAATATAAGTCTCTGTGTTTACTTGGTTGAGTCTGAGCGGCTGCGGGACTGGCGGGTGAGAGAGATTTGTCCTGACTGTGGGCAAGGCAGGAAAACTCTAGCTAGAGTGGCAGGCATGATGACTAGAACATAAATCGGAGAGCACACATACCAAATGCAAGGAGGAAACCAATAGTGAACTGGAAATCCCATGTGGTTTAGAGGCCTCGAAGCTTTCCCTCAGGGATTTATTTCCTCCTGCAAGGGCCATATCTCTTAAGCCTGCTCAAACAGCACTGCTAACTGAAGACCAAGTATTATCAGAGCCTGTAGGTACCCTTCTCAGTCAAACCCTATCCTTCAGTCTCTGGACCCCATAGGCTCCTGTGCAAATGTGCTTATCATAATGTGAAATGTGTTTAGTCCAACTTATACCATCGCCATTTTTACTCAATCTCAACACTGTTTCAGAGTCCAAAGTCTTTTCTGAGACTCAAGGTAATCTCATAACCATGGCACTCTTTAAAACAATAAAGCAAATTACACACTTCTAAAATACTATGGTACAGAATATACATTACCATTCAAAAATTAAAGAATAGGGAATAGTGAGGAAATGCTAGTTGAAACAAAGATCAAAATACAGCAGGACAAAGAACAAATTCTCTAGCTCCATGTCCAATGTCATATGGCTTATGATGGCTCTGCCCCTCCAGCTTTGCTGCCTATAGGATACAGCTCACTCTTGGGCTGTTTCCACTCCCTGTATTCAGCTCTCTTTAGTAGATAGTCCATGACTCTGACATCTCCAACATCTTGTGATCTCCAATGCAATCTAGGATTTATTTCCATGGCTTTATGTGATGCCCTCTTAGGGCCTTTTGCCTTTCAGGGCCTTCATACAGGGTCCCCCGACACACATTGCCTAGCTTCAGCACCTCTCTGAAATCATGGAGGAAGACTCCACAACCTCTTTGTTTTTGTACCCTTCATGACTTTAACCGTATGGATGACACTTCCCACTTGCGATGGATTCCTGGTCCCGTTACTGACATTTCCAGAAACTTTTGTTTCTTCTTGCTATAGATACAAAACACTTTATGCTCTCTGTCACAACTTGAAAGCTTAGCTTGGTAGAGTCTTCTTTATATTTTGTATTTCTTCTTGCTGCATTTATTCTTTTTCACTGTAGACTTGTATAAAAATGCTAAGTAAAAACCACTCTATAGAGTCAGTATTAGGCTGTCATAAAATCTACTCCTCTATAGACATTTGGCCATCGCTTCTTAACTCAGCCTCAGGTGAGTTCTTTGGACAAATATGGAAAGCAGCTACACTCTTTGCCATACCATGAGCTGGGGTAACAGCCTGAATGAAAGGACGAAGAGAGGTATGCAGCAGTGTTCATCTCTCTTTGCTTCCTGTTTATGGCTTCAGCGTGAGCAGCTCGTAAAAAATGCTTCAGTACCTTCCCTGTCATGATCATCTCTGCTCAAACTCTCAAAGCCCTTCCTTACTTAAGTTCCTTTTGAAAGATAACTCCGACAATCAAAACAAGGAAGTATTTTTCTTCCTACATAGTAAAGTCTTTTACTGATAATAGAATGTGCAGTTCTGTCCTAAAGTAATGCAAGTAATTGCTTTCTTTATTTACTTTGTTGAGCCAACTTCATATGGTCTCACTAAAAATGAAATGGAAACCTACATAAAAATGCTTCATATCAGTGAAACATTATAGAAATAGAAAACACAATAGATATCAAAGTGATATTTGGTTTATGCCTGGTTTATTTATTCAAGTTGTTAATAGTTACTGAAGTTATTTCATGAGGATATTCTAGTGATGATGGCCATAATCAGAAACAAGGCCCCAAGTCACTTAAATCAGCATCAAGGAGAAGATGGCTAAATCTCTGGTCTAGAAAACAGCACAAATTATGTAGATTCTAGACACAGAAAGTGTTTATGACAAACCTACAGCTTTTAGACCATAACATTTGAATCTCAATGAAACTCCCAGATTATGTGCTGGATTTGTGGAGCTGCCTAGCAACTCGCCACGGGTGGCTTTGAACAACAGAAATGTATGTTTTTGTCCAGTTTAAGAGAAAGGTGCCTGAAATCTTTGTGCTTTAAGACCTTATTTATTCCAAAGGCTCTGGGGAAAACCCTTTCTTATCATTTCGGGTATATGATGATTGATTGTGGCAAGCCAGTCTAATTTAGTGGGATCTTGCCTTAATTTGATTATATCTACAGATTATTTCCAGATCAGGTCACATTCCTACATACTGGTGCTAAGCATTTCAACCTATCGCTTGGGGTCACGATTTGTTAGACCATGTTATGCGATCTAAAATTTGACTATGCTTGTGGATAGAAGAAACAGCACAGGCAGTCTGAAAATTCTCATCCAGAACTTCAAATTGGCTGCAAGGGAAACATTCCTCGGTGGTTTTACCAATCCTATTACTTTTTACATTGAGGCCATGATCCAAAAAAATAATCACGTTAGTCTTTCTTACATATGCATATATTTGTATAGAAATATAAAAAGTATAAACACCAATTGAAAATGGAGTCAAGAAATCTAGTGTCCTGAATTTTCACATTACCAAACTTTTCTTATTCTCAATAATTATTTAATGTGATATAAAAAATTAAAACAGATAATCCAATAACTATAATAAAATAAAATCTCTTTCCCACTTCTATTTATCATGTTCATTATATCTTAATTTTTTTGACTTAAGCCTTTATGTTTCGATTTCAAAAATTAATAAAATGATGCATCATAAGAAAGCAATAATTGTTGATTAGTTGATAGAGCGCAGCATTAATTATACCCATAGCAATATTAAAAAGAATATCCTACCATTTCTCTCTTGTTGGGTGGCTCACACCTGTAATCAGCACTTAGGAGGCAAAACCAGAAGAACTTGGTCAGTCTCGGGCCAAATCGGGCTAAATAGCAAGTTCCGGGTCTTCTTGGGCCACATTTCCAGATCCTGTCTCCGAAAACCTAAAAAGTAACTACCTACCTAACTCCCTCCTTACCTACATGAATAAATAAATAAACAAACACCACTTCCAATGTAAATTGTTGACCAACCTTTGGACGAACTTAAAAAGTGGGACTGGGAAGTGACAAAAGCATTTGCTGGGCGAGACTAAGGAGTAGAGTTCAGGTCAAAGAATACAGTGAAATGCGGGGTGGACAAGGCAGCAGCCTCCCTCTGACTTCAGCATCATAGGCAGAGACAGGAGCTCCCCAAAGCAATCTGGATAACAGTTATATTAAACAACTGAGCTCTGAGTTTTATTGGGAGGTCCTGCCTCAGTAATTAGGCTGAGACACCAATTAAGGACGATTGCTGTTACCAAAATTGGGGTTACACAAGCAGGCTCAATCATGCACATTCACCCCCACATAAATGTGCTCACACACATAAAATACAGGCATACAGACATATGAAAAGTGGAAGCATTTAAAAATGTAAAAATAGTAAATTAAGAAATAATCTACTTGACATATAGGACAATTCATGTTGATATAACATTCTTTAAATTCATTGTATCAAACTAGACACTCGTGTTAGTATCTTTAAGAAGCATCAAATGTAATCAGTATGGATGAGGAATGGAATTGTATGTTTTATATTTCATTTAACACAGCATAGTTATGGGTGGGAAGTTGATACCATCAAGATATAACAACACTATCAGCTTTTTCCTAAGGTTACTAGAAAATGCTCATACCGAGAACACCATAGCTAATATAATATCAAGACGAGTGCAGTTTTAAAAAAAATTAACTATAAACATGGAAAAATAATTTATATTTGTTCATATGGCTGTTAAATTCCTTTGTGAGATAACAAAAGAATGCTTTGGTTGAGTGGGGTGAAGAGGATGCATGGTGAATTGTTTTCAATTTCAAAATCATTAAAGAATAAATTTTATTGGAACAATTACAGTATATTTTATACCTTCTTTTACTAGCTGTTCATTGTCCTGTAAACAGACAGACATCTTGCTCTTTAACTCCCATGAGCCTGACTATAGACCGTTGAAGCCTATTTAGAGAGTCAAGTGTAACTGATTATTTCCTAGCATAAATATTTAAAACTAAATTCTAGCTACAAATATCATCATTTTAGGCAAATTCAAATATATAAAAGAAAAATAACTTTTGATATCAAACACGAGGAATTTATCGCGTTATTATGTTTGATACACGTTCAAAAGTATAAAAGTGGAATTTTCTTGCTTTTCCTCAGACCATATTTTTACTTAAAGAGAGAATCATATGCATCTTTCATGCAATATGTGCTACGAATCTAATTGGGACTTCACATTATACACTAAGAGAAAACATTAATATGTGAGTTAAAGCTGTGATTATAATTTTTATTTCTCCTAATCACATCATAAAATTAATAGCAAAATGTTTCCACTTCTCTGTGGAAATTATACATGTTCATCACAGCATATAACTTTTTGTTTTTTGGGTTTTTTTTTCCAAGACAGGGTTTCTCTGTGTAGCTTTGCGCCTGTCCTGGAACTCACTCTGTAGACCAGGCTGGCCTTGAACTCACAGAGATCCACCTGCCTCTGCCTCCCGAGTGCTGGGATTAAAGGCGTGTGCCACCATCGCCCAGCATAACATTTTATATATCTTCAGGAGTTCAAGAATTTACATGGAAGGCTATCTTCCTGCTGTGTTTGTCTCTAGAGTCTCCTATTTAATCTCTATTTGCCATTTTTCCTCATTTTTCTTTTTTTTTTTATTTGGTTTTTCGAGACAGGGTTTCTCTGTGTAGCTTTGGGCCTTTCCTGGAACTCGCTTTGGAGACCAGGCTGGCCTCGAACTCACAGAGATCCACCTGCCTCTGCCTCCCGAGTGCTGGGATTAAAGGCATGCGCCACCACCGCCCGGCTTTCCTCATTTTTCTAGCATCAAAAGATTAAAAGAAAATGGATAGCTAGTTAATAATTGAAGTCATTGAATTCATCTTACAAAGATACAGAAACATAGCAGGAGCAGTAAAGAGTGATTCTGCATTTAACAGGAACCATAAAGAGTTTAAGATTAAGGATGTATGATCTTCTTTAATGTCATAAAGCAAGCTTCATGGAAAAATTAAAAATACTTTTCAATGACCTCTTCGAAATAGTTTCATTGTTAAAATGACATTTATACCATCAATTCTTCTTTGCGCATGTATAAAACTTGTATAAATGTGCTTTTCCCTGTCAGATATAGGGGTCCATCCCCCAAGAATGTGCCCTTAACCCATTTGTTACCTCTCTAGTGGAAACCAATTTTGGCTGCTTGCTTTCTGAAAATAATCCCTCCCAATATATTTCTTTTGTCATCCAACACTATTAAGCTTCATCAGTTGAAAACATGAGACAGACATGGCAGGATTTTTGTTCTTGGTTCTCGTGTGCTTCTTGCTCTTCCTCGGAAGTCACATTATATCCTGCAGAACACCTTTCCAGGACAGGGATGCCCTGCAGAACACCTTCCCAGGGCAGAGATGCTCTGCAGAACACCTTCCTAGGGCAGAGATGCCCTGCAGAACACCTTCCCCGGACAGGGATGCTCTGTAGAACACCTTTCCAGGACATGGATGCTCTGTAGAACACCTTTCCAGGACATGGATGCTCTG